>VDFB02142776.1:594091-633322 GCA_007258455.2 Sequoia sempervirens
AGATCAACCTGAGTCTGGCGTGTGCTACGACCAAGGTTGACTGTGATAACCTCAAAATCCTGAGATTCCAACTCAGCCAAGTTCTTCCCCTGTGGAGGTACAGCAATCTCGACGACAATCTCCATGTCAGTATTCCTCTCTACGTGAACCATGTTCTTGACCCTCTTGTCTGGCGCATCCTGGTAAATCTCATCAAAATCGGAATGATTAAGAACATAGGATGGCTGCCTCCTCTTTCTTCCTAGCTGAGCTTCGATCCAAGATTGGTCTCGGCTAATGCTACTAGAAGGGTCTGTACTAGCAACAGGAGGTACTGATGAGAGCGAATGAGTAGAGGACCCACTGCGAGATGGAGAGTCTAAATCCAATTCAATGAGAATTGGGGTTGGTGACTGCTCTGAAACTGGTGTAGGAACTTGAGGCTGAACCTCAGGCACTGGCGAACTCTGAACTGGCTCTGTGACCGGCTGTCTGTCAGGCTCCGTGTGTGTAACAGTGGCAAGCACCTTGCCCTTTGAATTGTTTGGCGCTTGTCCTTTCTTGGGAGGATTACTCCTCTTCTTTTGTTTAGGTTTCGACGAGGAAGGTAGCGAAGGATTCACCACTACTGGCGGCTCTGCTCTAGGAACACTTACCCTCCTTGTCTTCTTGATGTCGAGGTAAAGTATACTGTTCTGAATAACTCTACTTGACCTCTCTTTGACCGTTGCGTATTCCTTTTTGGCGTACTAATCAATCACTGGCAAATCTGGCCAGGTATCAACCTCGCTCTCGAAAATCGAGGAAGAACTTCTCCCTCATCATTCTGATAAACCTCCCACATCTCTTCCTCGGTCAAGAAAAAACTGTGAGAGAGAGAAGCTACTGAATTATCGCCTCTCGAACTCCTCGAAGTCATCTACCCAATTTTCCCAGTAATCCTCCATAGAAGGCTCATGATATATACCTCCAGCAAGGCAAGTTGTGTAATGACCCGAAAGATCATAGGCACGTGCTTCAACAAGATACTTAAGATGATATTTCTCAAGCTCTTGTCCTGCAATTTTGGCATCAATTGCCGTCTTGCACCAATACATTCCAAACTGAAAAGGAAAATTGATAGCTGGTCTGTGCTTGCGGCGTAAAAGACGATTAACATCATGCATCTGTCTCAGGAACTCCTGAAAGATTGTCTTATCTGAAGGATAGCGTGGAAGCATAGCTGGATTTCCTGTAAATCCGTATACTCTGATGTAGGTGTAAGTCGGGAATTGAATAAACCAATTTTCCCAACCATCCATCGCTGCCCTAGCAACTGCCGAGATACGAACGTGCAACTCCCGGTCCAAATTTCTCACTATATAAGTCAGAAAAGCCTCATGAACACACTTGAAATGACGTTCAGCCCTAGTGAACTCAAGCTAATCATAATACTGATAGACTTTCTGAACACTGAGAATGCCCACGGTGTTTAGTCCTCGAAACTGACCCTGATAAGCGATCAAGTACATGAGATACGAACACATGTGAAACTCATGGGCAACTAGGAAACCGGTGATCTGCCTGTGGAGAATATCGCTGATGAAGGATGCCCAGTCATAATGCTCCTGCCCAGAAATGATGCGACTAATAATGTAATACATCCAAGGCTGGAAAACATTTGCATGTGCTTGACCTGAGACACGATTCAGGAGTGTGATTAGAATCGCGTACTCATCCTTGTATTCACCACGACCCACATTGTTTGGCAATCTGTTCTTTGCTTGTTTTAACCATCTTTCTGCCATCTTCTTCTGACACTTGTCCACATCAACGTCAAATGCCTGCTCACACTGCTCCATGGAAATAACTAGACTGTTCGGGTGTTGAGGGATGCCAAAACTTCTTTCAATGTCCAAAGGTTTGAGACTGCAAATAACTCGTCCATCAACTGACACTATCTCATGAGTAGTAGAATTGTAATGCTTAATACAAGCCATCATGAATTCAACACAATGAACGGAGATAGGTATGGAAGCTGCCTCCAATAACCCGGACTGCTCGATATTTTGAATAATTGAAGCTTTGATCTTAACCGGATCTAGAACTGCTTCTGGCAACACTTTGTGAAGATCTGTCTCAACCATCCTGAGGAAGTCATGAGTAAGGACTGTTTTGGTCCTGTATTCGAGCTGAGTGTACTACATTTTGAAAAACTCGCCTGTTGACTGTGAACTTGACTATGTTCTGACAGGATTTATGGAAAGCTAAAAATAGCCTGCGAGAGTTAAAAATAGCCTTTCGAAGAGTTATTTTCAGCGAAAAATCTGAGATATGGGTTTTGTCCAAAAAAGGATTCTAAGACAACCTAGAACGTCAGATATGCGAAAATATGACTTCTACTCGATCGTACAAAGACTTTTCAGTTGAGAAAATTAGAAACTCAAGAACAAATGTTTTGAAGTTAAAAATTCCTGAAAAATCAAGCGCACAATTTTAACTCGAGGAAATTATATAGAAATGATCTAGATGTTTGAACTTGTCGAATTTTCCAATTTCAGGAACATGCGAATTGCAATCTGAGAACCAAGGAGGAAAAAGACGTTTTTTGTATGCTCTTCTTTTGTGAAAATCACCCTTGAATTCTTCAAATTGCTGACAATTGTGAACTTTTAACCTGCAAAAAGATTTGTTAGATAAAATCGCCTTTGATTGTTGATGAGGAATTCGCCTTTACTCTGCAAGAATTCGCCTTTGTTTGAGAAAAACAAATTTTCCTTGAGGTTGCGCCTTTGTTCTTGAGAAAATTCGAATTTGCCTTTTGAAGAAAATACAAATTTCTATTGAAGTTTGAGAATTCGCCTTTGCAAATTGAAGAATTGTGAATTTTCCTTAAGGATACGCCTTTGTTCTGAAGAATTGAATTTACTTTGAAAAATACAAATTTCTCTTAAGATATGAATTTCCTCTTAAGAAATACAAATTTCTCAAAGCTTGGTGAATAATAAATGAAGGCGCCATGCTTAAATAAGAAGAAATTCGCATCAACTAGAGAACTGCAAGATTTAAAACCCTGATTGAAATAGAAGCCTTCTAATTGGTCCTTTTTCAGTTTCATTGCCACTGACTTGGAGTTTGAATTTAAATAAATAATAAAATATTCATTATGCAATAGCAAAGGCGCCAAAAATAGGAAATCGCCACTTAATGCTAAAATTGCAAAATAAATATTAAATATTTTGAACTTCAGTTGACAATTTGAATGAAGCTTTAGGATTCACCGTTAGACTTCACCAATTCCGAAAAGTCATCTTTTGAGCTCATAGGCGTCCATTTGCTCAAGATATTGCACTTTTTATTAACTTCCTATTTTATAGCTGACGACAAAGTCACGACTGGCCAACTTCAACACTGATTTTTGAGTGACCGGATGATGCTGAGACTGAGCTGGAGAATTCATTGGAAAGCCTACTGAACAAGGAAGAAATGTCTGCTGGGAGACACTACTGTAAAATCCATCATTTAACACCCTGAAAAATTAGGCGCCCCTGATTAAATTCATTTACGGGTTCCAGACTTGACCATTTCTTCAAACTACCATCTGACACTTCAAACGGTTGCCGACGGCAAACGGTGAACCCTGCTAACAGGCAACCAAGTTCACTGCGTGACTGGAGGTATTCTGCATCCAACGACTGTACGCAAGGCATCTGAAAGCTGTGTTAAGAGCCCCAAAAGTAAAAGCGCCTCTGGGCCACAGTTGCACTGACACCATTTTGACGAAAGTTGAACTCTCAACCAGATGCCCTACTTTGACCTCTGATATCTGGAGCTGGGATGACCCGATTCGAGCCACGTTTGTTTTAATGGACAGCTAGAAGGATCTACAAGAGACGTCTCGAGAGGTGACGAAGCAAAAAAACTGCTTCTAAGACCTCAAAAATACAAGTGCGTATTTTATTTAAAATATACACTCCATACTTAGCCATTTTCCGGATGTCTTCACTTTTCAGCATTTGGCCAAAGACCTCGCACGTATGAGCGTCTGCCAAATCCTGAAGGTTGACGGCTGGGCTCGTTGAATAGATAAAGTAATTACACTCAAGTCTCGTGAAGACTTCGAACGCGAACGACCTCATCTGACAGGCCTAAAGGCTAGGCGCCTCTGGACTGTAGAAATACAATGAAAATTTTATGTTGGTCCGCCCGTGAAATTACGTGCTTGGTAGAACCTCTGCCACGATCACCTGGAACGTCGGATTAACAGGCAACTTGGTCTAACGCGAAGCTGAACTAGAGTAGTACTGATGTCAGGAAGACTTTGTCAGCAAACTGGATCATCTTAAGGGTCATTTTGACAAGCGCCCCTGAGCTATAGTTGCACTGGAAACACAACGAAGAAGCCCAAAGATGTGAAATCTCCATTATAAGCTCATCTTCAAATGTTGACTGCCGGAACTCTGGGACTCAGATGACTGCGTTTGATAGCTTGTTGGATAAGTAGACTAGTCGTGAAGAGATTGACTGTATCAGCTACCAGAAGTACCAAAATCCACCCTCCCTTTAAGAAGGGCGCCCTCAAGCTATAGGCGTGCTTTTGCTGAAAAAGGACAAATTTCTCATATGTGAAACTTTGGGAATTTCAACTTCTGTCGCCAGTTGCCGGAACTGCGGGTCTCGAAAAGCTTTGCTGGATAGCTCATCGGATAGCCAGACCAATTCTGAAGAGTTTGACTGTATTTATGAGTACTTTCAACAAAATCTTGACCTTCAAAAAGAAGGGCGCCCCTGGGCTACAGGTGCGCTTTTTTGCTTTTCTCTGAAAAATCTTCATATTTTAACCATTGAAATCATCATCTCGATCACTGAAATGACCATGTGCCACGTGAAATGCTGTCATGAGACGCTCCTCCATCGTGAAATGCTCCATTCTGAGTCTCTGATTCAGGTTATGATCAATAAAACTGACTTTGACTGACAAAATATTGACAAAAACTCCATGCTTGATATTGCCCAAAAACTGTATTTTACATCATTTTAGCAAGGTTTAGACTACTTTAAGCAAAATGCCTTGATGAAGCAAAAAATTTGGTTTGGGTACAACATTAGGCTCCGTTTGGTGACCATGTCGGATACCTACGGCATAGGAGAACCTAAGAATCTCAATGTTAAGTAGACCAGTGATTTATAATTGGGCATTGGAGTAAGGACTTTTCCCTATTCACCTAAAAACATTTGGAGTTTCCTAAAAACCTAACCTAAAAAATCACCTAAAACAAGACTACCTAAATCACCTAAAACACGACAAAACATCACGAAACGGGGAAACACAATACGACATAACGACAAAGCGTAAATATTACTTACAAAGTATTTACAATATTACTCCTCCCCCGGAGGGTTGAAGTACTGAAGATACTGCCCGCTATAAGGAAGCGGGAAGAGCCTTCCATCCTGATGTGAAAGAATATAAGTGTTCTCTCCTGCGGATTCATGAATCTGGAAGGGCCCTAACCATAAGGAATCAAATTTTCCATGCATTCCTTTTGGCTCATGCCTTTTGTCCCACAAAGGGACTTGATCTCCAACTTGAAAGTCTCTGTGACGAGCCTTCTTATCAAAAATCTTCTTCACTCTTTCTTGGTGCTGAGTGATTTTATTGACAACCTCTGTCCTCTCCTCTTGAAGCTTCATCAGGAGTAAAATCCGCTTCTGAATAGGATCATTGAATTATTCATCCTCTACTGCGGATGCCAGCTGCAAAGCAGACAGCTCCAAGGTAATGGGCAGAATGGCCTCTGTACCATACAAAAGTATAAAAGGCGAGGTGCCAATAGCTCTTTTAGGAGTTATACGATCAGCCCAAAGAGCGTCGTATAACTTAGTATGCCAAGCTCTTATTTGACTCAACTAACTTGCGTATAATTGTGACAATGTTCTTATTGGATGATTCGGCCTGTCCATTACCCTGAGGGTAATAATCTGGCGAATGCGACAGCATGATGCCGTGATCAAAACAAAAACTTAAAATCTCCTCTGACGAGAAACAAGTTGCATTATCAGTCACAATTTTTCGAGGAACTCCGAAGCGAGAAATGATATTCTCCTTGAGAAAGTTACAAACCACTTCGGACGAAGCTCGTTTAGTAGGAACCGCTTCAACCCATTTTGTAAAATAATTTGTCGCTGTAAGGACAAAGACATGCCCCTTACTGGAACTTGGATTGAGAGGTCCTACAAAATCAATACTCCACTGCTGAAATGGCGCATCAATAACAACTGGCCTGAGTGGAAAAGATGCCAATTTCACTTTACCAGCAAATTGCTGACATAACTGACATTTGTACACCCAATCATATGCGTCACGAAACATAGTTGGCCAATAAAACTGTGCTCGTAGAATCTTGAATGCAGTGACCCTTGATGAAAAGTGTCCTCCGCATGCTTGATTATGAAAAGCTTCTAACAATCTTCGCTGCTGATCCTTTCCGACACATAATAGGAAAGTTCCGTCAAGGCCACGCTTGTATAGAACGTTGCTAACAAGCACGGAATTCTATGCTTTCAATTTCAGTGTTCTTTTCTGCTGTTTGTCCATGTGACGTGGACATTCTCCATACGTTGAATAATACCATAGAGGTGTGTACCATTCTTCCACAGAATTAACAAGTAGGACGAAAGGAAGGTCCTATTCAACTTCTTGTTTTGAACCAATTCCACCATTGCTCTTGAATTTGCGATCTCCATCTTCTGCCAATAACCTGCAAAGACCTTGCTCGCGAACAAGCTTGGTTGGCTTAATCTCCAGATCATATTCTTGGACTCTCGGGATCCAATTCCCTCTTTTTGTGCCCATCTCCTGCTGGGTAAGCACACTTTTGACTGCTGGATCGGTGACATACACCGTTGTATGTGAATTCAAAAGATAAAACCTGAAATTCTTGACAGCTCTGACAACAGCATAAGCATTCTTCTCAATCTGGGAATAACGCATCTTAGCATCTTTAAAATTAGCACTCATAAAAGCAATAGGAGATTCTCCCTCCTCGTTGAGCTTCTATGTCAGAATGGCAGACAATGAATGTTCTGACGCATAACAATAAAGAATAAAATCCTTCTGAAAGTTAGGCCGAACTAACACTGGTGCATTAGCAATAGCTTCTTTGATTTTGATAAAGGCTTGTTTGCCTTCGTTCGTCCACACAAAAGTAGACGTCTTCTTCATCATTGCTGAAATCTCCTTCGTCAGCTCTGAGAAATCAGGTACGAACCTTTGGATAAAGTTAACTTTATCGAAAAAGGAATGCACCTGCATTTTGCTTGTAGGGAGAGATAGGTTCCTGATTGAATCTACCCGATTCGGATCTATTCTGGTACCTTCTTTGGAAACGATATGGCCAAGTAGCTTGCCCTCCGTCACCGCAAAGATTGTCTTCTTCGGATTCAAAGATATTTTATGATACCTACATCTCTCGAACAGTTTCACAAGGTGTGAAAAGTGATCACTTCGTTTATCTGAAAAAACGGTCAAGTCATCAAGATAGACGACTATGATCTTATTCCTAAGATCCCCAAACGCTAAATCCATGGCTCTCTGAAAAGTAGCACCGGCGTTGATAAGGCCAAAAGGCATCCTCTCATAAGCAAACGTTCCCCATGGCGTGGTGAAAGCTGTCTTGATCTGATCCTCCTCAGCCACTGCAATCTGATTGTAGCCAGAAAAACCATCAAGAAGTGATAGCATTTCCGATCCGGTAACTGTCTGCAATGTATGCTCCATGATAGGTAAGGGATAGTTGTCCTTTAAGGACGATTGATTCAAGTTCCTGAAATCAATGCAAATTCTGATTTCTCCATTCTTTTTGCGCACAGGAACAATATTTGACACCCAGGTGGAATGATGAATAGGAAAAATTATTTTCGAATCCACCATCTTAATTTCCACATAGATAGTATCTTGAATTCGCGGATTATAATGTCTTTGTTTATGCCTGAAAGGCTTAACATCAGACTTTAGCAGAATTGTGTGAGACAATTCAACGTGTGTGAAAACCTTCAAATCTTCATATGACCAGGCAAAAACATCCTTGTATTGCTTGAACAAGGCGATAAACCTCTCAGTTTCTTCAGGAGTACAACATTTGCCCAAATTCACAGACCGAGGCTTGTCTTCAGTACCTATGTTAACTTGATTATATTCTGATGAAGTATTCACCCCTGACCTTTTCTGATCTTGGATGTAACAATCATGCCTGTCAAAAATATCCTCTAAGGATACAAAACCTTTAGGAATCTGATTTCCTTTCAACTGTATGATTCCAGATTCTATAACCTCAGACTCTTCAGCAATTGACTCTTTGTGAGGAGTTGAACTCCCTTCAAAGAACAATTCTTTGTAGTTATCTCCCATGACAAGAAATTCTTTGATATCTTCATCGTCACTGAAGACTTGCCAGTTGTCTGAATTATCAGGAACAACTGGTCTGTAAATGAGCTCAATAGCAAATGAATTCTGACGAAAATCAGAGTTGGGCATAAAAAGAGCAGCTAAAACTGCAAGAGCATCAGCTTTGCTATTGTTCATTCTTGAAATATAATTGATGTTAAATGCATCAAACCAATTGATTGCATTCCATACTCTCTGCCTGTAGTTCTGGAGACGATTCTTTCTAACGTGAAACTGCTCTCTGACCTGCTTAACGATCAGCTTTGCATCTCCTTCAGCTTGAAGCAACTTGATTCCCATATCCTTTGCGTTTTTGAGACCTAATAAAAGCGCCTCATATTCAGCAGTATTATTAGTGCAATCGAATTGCAACCTATATGCAAAAGGATATAAACGACCTTCGGGAGAGATAATCACTACTCCCGCTCCGGAACCTGAAGTCGAACAACTGCCATCAAACTGCATCGTCCACATCTTCGATTCTTCATTTGATAATTCCGTGGACAGTGCAAAATTTTGACAATCTTCCGTCACTTCTGACACCATAGCATACATTCCTGGACCCATGTCTTGATATAACACTTGAGCATGTGGGTCCTGGGACTTCACCATTGTGAACTTTGATTTGGTTTCTGGTTCCAGCTTGAAAGTGCCTTTCTTCAATGGCATTGTCGCGAACGACCAATCCATTTGTATTTCTCCTCCAAGATCCTTGCAGAAACTTCTACTAAGTAACATCCCGTAGCTGGTAGGAATATCAGCTACTAGGATAGTCATCATAATCTTTTTCTTTGGACATGATGCTAGCCTTACTTGTGCATCTTTGAGTTGACTGACTAATGGCACCGGTTTGGACTCAAGTGAATAACACTTTTCCTGAGTCGGGGTGCATGAAAGTCCCAATGCGTTCATAATCTGTAAGGGCATGACGTCCGAAGCTCCACTGTCAATTATGCAATTGCTCAGCTTAAAACCTCCTATATATAAAGATATATAAAACGGCCTGGGCTTCTCTTCTGCAAGAACTGAGGATTGAAGCAATGTCGGCTGAACGACATTCTTCTTTTTAAGAACATTCAAGATTCTATCCAACTGCTTTGGATGATCTTGTAAATACTCCAATTGAGATATCTGTACCTTTGTCTTCATCATGGAAGACACGATATAAAAACTTGCTGAAGACGTATCTAAAGCAGTTGGCAAGATATTCTCTTGTGAAGGTTTAAGATTGGAGGTAGAAGCTACTTCCTTTGCTTTTGTATTCAAATTCTGCTTTTCCTCTTCCTCCTTCTGTGCCTTGAAATGCTGAGCACGTGTGAACACAGGTGAGGTGATATTCTCATGATTCACTGCAAGAGAAAAATGACGGGATTCTTCTTCTTCATTAACGGGTTCTCGATCAAAGTATCCCGTTGCAGAGTCGCCATCAAACTCGTCTGTCTGTGAAGAGATGACGTTTGAACTGGAAGGTATGAAGTCTGAACTAGGAGTAGAATCGGCAAATCCCATGAGCTGATTCATTCTTTGATTTTCCAGACAAGTAGCCCCGGTGTGCTCTGCTGAATCATGGAATGTGCAAAAGACCGTAGCCTTCTCAGCTTCATTATTTTGTCTTGGTTGTCCTTGCGGAAACTTAGACTTGAAATTATTGTACGGCTGAAAATTATTCCTCCTCGGCTGGTACGCTTGTTGTGGTTGAAAAGGTGGTGAGGGCAAGGCTGGTTGCCCTTGAGGTGGTGACTGTCTCTTTAGTATTGTCACCTCATTTGCTACCTTCTGTAGCAACGGATCAGCCGACGCTTGCACGAGCGGTTTGATCGAATCATCTTTCATCTTGCCGGTTGTAATCATGTTATCTTCAAGCTTGATTGCTTCCTCCTGAAGGTGTTGTAGATCATCTTCTACGCTTATCTTCAGGAAAAAGGCAATTTCTGACGGTAGCGCGTTGATGAAAGAACTCATCAAAATCTCATCAGACGGATTCAAGGTGTGAGAAAGACGTGTAACAAGGCAATTAAACCTTGCCACGAATTCCCTCATCGGTTCATGCTTCTCCATCTTTGAATTTGAGAGTTGTGCAAATAGTCTATGACTGTCCTCGGCAGGCTTGAATCTTGCCAAGAACTTCTCGCTCATGACGACCCAACTGGTGATAATTCCTGGCTCAAGACTGCGTTGTTTTCAAGAGTCTCCACGAAAAGATGAACGGCGATGTTTTCGTGCGCAACATGCAAAACGGAACAAGCCACCATGAATGCTGATAGATGTTCATCTGGATGTTTGGAACCATCGCCATGAAATCTCGGGAAAAACTTGCGTGATCCTTTGGGCAATTCATGATGTCCTGCTAAAGCCAACGGTCCAATATTGTCGCCCCAAGGCAAGGGTGTTGGACGTCTTGCGTTTCTTCCATTACGACCGTTGTGATCATCACCATGGTTGTTGTTATTACGATCACCCATCTTTGCAGTTGGAGTGGGAGTCTCTTCTTCAAAAATTTCTGATTCAGTAAACTGATCAGGAGCTTCTTCAAAAACAGGATCTGGCTGGATAGGAGGATTTCCTCTCCTTCTTCTAATATAAACTCGGTACGCCAGGATGCTCAATTCCACGCGGGAGGTGGAAAAACTGGTCTACCTGCTGCAAGATCTGCTTTTTCTTCTTCTTTATCCAGAGTTGTAGCCACGTTTCTCCACTGAGCGGTAGGTGTATGATTTTCAAAAATAAAAGTGCGCAAGCTACTGATAATATTTGACTGTTTTGCTTCGATGAAGACTAAATTCGACTGTATAACAGGCGGACTTAGTGCTGGTTGTATTGGAGCAGTAGGACGCCAGATAGTCATAACCGTGACATGAAGTTTTCGAGACCTTGTGCCCCACGGTGGGCGCCAGAAAACTGTTGGCGTAACAACTAGCACCTCTGGAGTAAGAGTTGGTACGGACAGCTATGCACACTACGCAATGAGTGCTCTTCAAATTAGGAGGGGAAGCTCCCTCGTTGTGCTTGACAAAAATACTTGCAAAGGGAAATAAACTAAACTATATCCTGTCTTTTTGTTTCAGCTGTAGAGGTACAAGGCTTTCTCGAAAACTATATACGTTGCAGCTGAGTATTTTCTGGTTTTGCAGATTTACTAACTACAACTAAACTTAATTATTTAAATTCTATCCAGTCTCCTCAAGAAAACAGAGCATGAGGAAATGGAGCAAGGTTTTGACTATCAGACGATAAACGAGTATAGATTCTCAACTTGAAGGCAAGGTGGCACATCTATCAGCTCAATCTAAACAAGTTTATTGGTAACAACATCACACGATAAACTGAATATGGATTCTCTACTTGAAGGTAAGGTGGCACGACTATCAGCTCAATCCGAATAAGTTTATTATTCACAACAACACACGATAAACAAGTGCAGATTCTCTACTTGAAGGCAAGGTGGCACAACTATCATCTCAATCTGAACAAGTTTATTGAACACAAAACAAATTTATCTAAACTAAGGAAAGAATTCACCATTATAATTGCATGAAACCCTATGTGGCATAACAATTCATCATAATAGTAAAGACGCATGAACAAATACCAAAAGAGCAATATTGAGGGCAAGGTAGGCACATCATATATTTCTCTCTCGTGCAAAAGTTATTTACAAATGAGCAAAAGCTCTTATTTATATACATCAAGGTGTAGGGAACTCTAAAATCACCTTGAGTCAACTCCAGCCTTGCAATGCATGCAAGATTTATTGCTAAGCCTTAATAAAGCAAACTATACAGTTAATTGGAAAACTACCATCAGTTAACCGAAACATCTAATCTAAAAATGGACAATTGTGCAAGCATGCACGTCCTTATTGAAAGCGAGTTAACTGGAACACTACCATCAGTTAACGAAAAACCCTAAATGAAACTCCAAGTGTGTAAAGCTAATCTTAGAATAGATACGCATGAGACGAGACAGCGAGTCAACTTGAGAAGGTAACGCCAAGTTTAACTGCTGTGTGTAATGTCTATCCTGAGAGGTGGGAACTGAAGTTTACTATCCGTGATCTCGAGCAATCAATCCCTCAATGAGATTGTTAACTGCATCACTATCTGGAGCTATGAGACTCTGTCGAAGAATACTATGTCGATGCAGCATTTCGCCAAAGACCTCGCACGTACGAGTGTCTGCCAAATCCCGAAGGCTGATGGTTGGGCTCGTTGAATAGATAAAGTAATTACGCTCAAGTCTCGTGAAGACTTCGAACGCGAACGACCTCATCTAACAGGCCTAAAGGCTAGGCGCCTCTGGACTGTAGAAATACAATGAAAATTTTATGTTGGTCCGCCCGTGAAATTACATGCTTGGTAGAACCTTTGCTACGATCACCTGGAACGTCGGATTAACAGGCAACTCGGTGCAACGCGAAGCTGAACTAGAGTAGTACTGATGTCAGGAAGACTTTGTCAGCAAACTGGATCATCTTAAGAGTCATTTTGACAAGCGCCTCTGAGCTATAGTTGCACTGGAAACGCAACGAAGAAGCCCAAAGATGTGAAATCTCCATTATAAGCTCATCTTCAGACGTTGACTGCCGGAACTTTGGGACTCAGATGACTGCGTTTGATAGCTTGTTGGATAAGCAGACTAGTCGTGAAGAGATTGACTGTATCAGCTACCAGAAGTACCAAAATCCACCCTCCCTTTAAGAAGGGCACCCTCAAGCTATAGGCGCGTTTTTGCTGAAAAAGGACAAATTTCTCATATGTGAAACTTTGGGAATTTCAACTTCTGTTGCCAGTTGCCGGAACTGCGGGTCTCGGGAAGCTTCGCTGGATAGCTCATTGGATAGCCAGACCAATTCTGAAGAGTTTGACTGTATTTATGAGTATTTTCAACAAGATCTTGACCTTCAAAAAGAAGGGCGCCCTTGGGCTACAGGTGCGCTTTTTTGCTTTTCTCTAAAAAATCTTCATAAATTAACCATTGAAACCATCATCTCAATCACTGAAATGACCATGTGCAATGTGAAATGCTGTCGTGAGATGCTCCTCCATCGTGAAAAGCTCCATTCTGAGTCTCTGATTCAGGTTCTGATGAATAAAACTGACTTTGACTGACAAAATATTGACAAAAACTCCATGCTTGATATTGCCCAAAACTGTATTTTACATCATTTTAGCAAGATTTAGACTATTTTATGCAAAATGCCTTGATGAAGCAAAAAATTTGGTTTGGGTACAACATGACTGACTGACAAGCTTGGCATTCTTATTCAAGTAGATATTATGCTGATAGACTTCGCGTGCAATGCCCTTCAAATTGGTTTACACTTTACATTCAAAAAAGGTACCTTTCAAATCGACAATTTTCCTTTTTATTTAGGTGTAAAGATTGGAAATGGTATGTTGATACCCCTTCCTATAAGTATACTCCCAAGTCCCAACAAAGGGTAAATTGGTTCTCTTTGCATTTTCCAATGATTCCAAATTTGAATATGAAATGGTCTCTTCAAACACCTCCTCACATTTGGAACAAGTGTTTCCATACTATTTGGCAAGCTATTGCTGAACCAAAGTTTCCTCAATGTCCCATTACAAAGATTTCCCATTACAAACATTAAATCTAGAAACTAATGAATGATATACTCAATGATTACATATGCCCAAGTTGGCCATCACATACCTTACTACATCTTATAGGTAAGGGTGTACATGATGCAGCCTAGGCAAGGGGATCCAATTAAAGACAACCTAAACTTATCAGCCTAACACTCACCATCACATGCACACATCAGATGACAGTGAGGACAAATGTTATTTGTATTAAATTTCAAAATCTGCCTATAAAAGGCTTACAAACATGCTTTAAAACCCTGCTAATTACACAGTTAATCAGTGAACCAAAGAACCATTCTTAGTCCTAGAGGGATGAGGTACAGACTAATTTCTTGTTCTTCTATTTTTCTCTCTGTTTATATTATGTTCTCTATTGTCCCCCATTCTCCCTCAACTCAGCATCCTTCCATTTTCTCAAATAGTCTGAATTCAGTTTCACAACTTGTCTCGACTGTTGCATTCCTTTTATTGATTGAAATTCCCCCTGAACTCCTTCTTGGGTGTTGATAAAACAAACTTAATGCATAGGTAAAGCAACAATCAGCTTCGAAATAACTGTTCAACCGATCCATGTTGTTAGCTTCAACTCCAACACCTCAATCCAACTCCTATGGCCAACAGTAGATAATAACACATGAAAATGTCTTCCTAAAAGAATGTGAAAAATCACCACATCAAAAAAAAAGTGGCAGTTACGATAGGAAAGAATGAGCAACAACCAAATCATAACGTTTTGATTACCTAACACCACCCATGCTGGAAAAGGCAAAGGCTCAACCCCTTTAAGAAATTGATTGGTCACTGGATTGAACAATGGCCACCTACAAATCACATGAAATCATTGTATAGACTATATCCATTTTGGTATTGACTACATTATTGAAAGCAATGGCAATTGCATGAACAAAACGACCTAGCTTATGACTTGTCTCTAAAAATCTGTAGTTTTTTATCAAGTTTCTTGCTGCAGCATAAATAACATATGTAGCAGCTTTCAACATACTTGCAACAGCTTCCAATACACTTGTAGCAGCTTCCAACATACTTGCAACAACTTCCTACACATCTATGGCAACTTCCAATATACCTGTGGTAGGTTCCAATACTCCCTTAACAGCTTGTACAACACCTGTAACAAACTATATGACACCAGTAGTAGTCTAAATAACACCTATGGTAGTTTAAATAACACCAGTAGCAACTTGTAAATTGCCAGTAACAACCAATTTTGCAACTGTAGCAGACTGCAACATACTTGTAGAAACCCTTTGTTGAGTATGTATGTTTGATGAAAAAGCCTAGTTGGGAAACAAAAACCAAGACTTTGAAAAAAAAATCTTTTTTGATAATGCAAGATTGTTTGTGACCTAGGATGCTCCTGCATCATTCACCCCGGGTAAGAATTCTGTAAGCATAATGCTCAAAAAATAGAGCTAAGTGGTAGAACCACCCTTTTGGAATGCATACAAACCCCGGCATGCTCCATGACTGAATTTAGATGCATCAGAAGAATCATCTTGTTTTGCCTCTTTCAACTTTTGGCTGGGCTATATCCCATCCTCCTTTGCCAAGTTTGGCCTTTCACTTTTATTCTCCT
This sequence comes from Sequoia sempervirens, assembly GCA_007258455.2. NCBI lineage: Eukaryota > Viridiplantae > Streptophyta > Pinopsida > Cupressales > Cupressaceae > Sequoia > Sequoia sempervirens. Next base: position 609,699 of record VDFB02142776.1, read on the forward strand.
TGTGGATCTGTATCTACCATAATCTGACATCCAATTGGTTCTCCTCTCTCTCACTCTCCTCTTGTGGGTTTTGACCCACCTCTATCCTTCTCTCTCCACCAAAATTCTCCGTCATTCTCTCTTGCTGTAGAATCCCTCTGACATGCATTCAATCCTCTTTATCCATGGCTCACATCCATATTTCTCTTTTACAAAATGTAATCCTATGTCCATACTCCATGCTAAGTTTAGATTCCCTCTTTGAGACATGACCTTTTTTTATATCTCCATTCAATATTCTCCATAGAAACTCCTCTTCCTCAGGTGCAAAATATTCTTCCATACTCAACTCTATCGACATGGTGGACTCAAACAATTCCTCTATCAGTTCTACTTCACTTTATTGTTCACCCCCCTTTGGTACAAACACTGTTGGAATTGCAAACACACTTAATCTTTCTTTGAACAACTCTTGCTCATGTTTCGACACTTTCCCATCCACTTCTTATGCACTCATGTGAACAACATCCATCAACACCTTCATTTCCTACAAAGGACATGCTTTTGCTGATTCTTCTTTGGAATCAACAATCATCACCTCCATGATTTTTTCTTCGTCTGCTTCACAGCAATGCTCAAATTTCATCTAACTCTTAATCTACTTCTACTTGTGGACTCATCTGCTCCACATTCACCACCACCTTCATGCCCTCTGAAAGACACACTTTATCTACTTCTTCTTTTGGATCGACTGTACTTCTCAACTCATCTACTCCTCTAGGTTTTTTTCCCATCTGATGGTTCCTTAGAGAGAATTTTAGCATATACCCCCAACAATCTCATTGCCTCATGTGGAATTTCATCCAATCTATATAGTGTCTCACTTCCATGGGTTCGAGAATGGAAGCAAAGCAAACTTTCTCCTTCATTGCTCTTAGGAACTATTTTCTTGAGTTCTAACAAGCCATAGGACTATTGTCCACTTCTTCTTCCTTAGGCTCTTCTATTACTCAAGCATCTTATCATCTTCCTCTGCCACTGTGCTTTGTGGCTTCAGGTCACTCCTATTCTCTTTCTGCACTCATTTTTGAGTGTTCTTTTCTACTTGCTCTCTAACCATCAGCAATTGACAGAGAACACGTTCATCATCCCTTCTCTACTATTTCTAACATTCTGCCCCTTAAGAGCAACTATCCTTGCTCCCAATATTTTCAACATCTCAAGAGCCCTCTCCACATGAGCCTTCCAACTCTGCTCAATGAATGCACATTGAATAGACCCTCTCAAGATTATCCTAATTCTCCTTATTTTAGAAGACATATTCACTCCCTTTCTCTCACACAAAATCCCCAAGACACACTTTTTGAGATAATGACACTCTCACACTCACTTTGTCCCACAATCGGTTTTCCCTTCAAACAGATTGTATTTTCCTTCTACCGGACACTTTCACTAGAAGATGTAGACTCTCCAAACCTCTTGTATCCACTATTACTTAGTGGAGGATGTTTGTAATGTCCCCTTCTCAGAAGTAGTCTCATCAGTCAACCGCTAACCTATCCTAGAGGCTAGTAGGCTAGTTTGAAGTGGAAGCTAAGGTTTCCTATTTTCTTGGAGGTTTCTTCTGAGCTTTCATGCGTTTGCATGCAGGTGTTTTACAGAGTGGTTTTTGAGATTTTCTGGGTTTTTAGAAGGCTTCAGTATGGTGTAACATGCATCTGCATCAGGTGACTTTTCCGGACTTGCTATTTTTAGTAAGTTGCGACGGTTGCCCAGTTTGTGCTCTAAGTTTGGAGTCATTTACTATTTTTAGCAGTATGCTATTTTTAGTAAGTGCTATCTTTTGCAGCAGTTCAGTGTCATGTCTATTTCTGGCAGGGCAATATTGGTAGTTTGGTTTCCAGCATTCTTGGAGCTTGTTTTGGCAGGTTTATTGACTTAAGTAATTTCATATTGGACACCTTATTTGGTGAGTATAATGTTTTAAGTGAAATATTTACTAAGGCAAAAGTGGATGCCTAACTTAGTGAAATATTTGAGTTTTATAAAGTTATATCACTTGAGTCTATTTGGACGCCTAAGTTACATGAAATCAAATGCAAACTAAAGTGTAATGTTCAACCCTCATTTGGGTGCCCATCTTGGAGGGAAAAGGAGATTTGAATTCAGGGTTGGAAAAAGTTATAAATACAAGGCCTTGCTCTCTCATTTCATTCATTCATTGCTTAACATAATGAAGTGCTGTTGAAATTGCTGCAATACCCTTGCTATGAGGAACGCATACCTCCTAGCCATATTCAGTTTCGTGCTTGAGAGAGAGCAACTAGTTGAACTGAGATTGCTTCTTCATTCAGAGGTTGCAGATAGAGCTTACTTGGAGATGGATACTTATGATGATTTTTGATTTTGGTGTGGTGAGCTTGTTGTTTTCAGTTTCAGATCATTTTGGTGTGTTTTTCCTTCATTTTTGGTGTTGCTGGTTGGTGCTTGGCTGAAGCACGTTTTGACTCATATCTCTCTGAGGGATTTTTTGTTGGTTCTGGGTATTGACTCTATGTTTTCACCTATCTTTGGCGCCCCATTGCTGAAAATCTCGTAATTTTTGAAGAAGTTCTTGATTTTTAAGGCTAGGTCTCTCATCTCAAGGAGGTCGTACCATTTCCAGAAGTGCATTGGGAAACGTGCAAAATAAATCTGAGCTGTTTGGTGGTGTTTCTCATTTTTTACTTGGTCGTCCAGCTCCTAGGCACCATTTGCTTCCAGTTTGAGGTTGATCAGAGGTGGTTTGATGAAGTTACGAGCATTTAGGTGATTTCTATGCTTGCTGGTTTGATTTTCTGTTCGCTGCATTTTTATATCAGACCTGATATTTTCCTCCATTTTGCCATATTTCATATGTTGGATATCTTGTACTTGCTTGGAGATTGTTCCCTAACATTTTGGTGATCACTAGATATGTATATCTTCTTGTAGTGCAGTGTAGCTTCATATTGTGGCGCTGAATCAGTAGTACTGATCAGCCTTTATATATATTCTGCACTTTACATTTCAGTTCTACCCATTGAAAAGTGGAAGAGGTCGGCTTGCTACCTAGATATTTCCTTTCATGTACTTTGCTTTCAGTTATACTCGCTGAAAAGTGGAAGAGGTTGGCTAGCCACCTAGACATTTACTTTCTAGTACTTTACTTTTCATTGTAGCTCACCGAAAAGTGGAAGAGGTTGGCTTGCCGCCTAAGTACTTTCATTTCCTAGTTGTTAGGTTGAGCCGTCAACACTTTGTAATTCTAGCTTCAATATTTCAGTTAACGAGATCCTCTTTCCACCGTATGCTCTCACCTTGCCCACATTGGGATCTAGTTGATCAAAAAGTGAAGGGTTGCATTTCAGTATTGTTATCTTTCATATTTCTAACGTTAACGGGTGAAAGTGCTTGTGTAAAATTGGGAAAAAAGTAAGGGGGAGATATTTCAATGTTCCTTCACCTTCTACCTAGTACTCTTTTGTTAGAGGACATTCAAACACACTCCCATATAGGGTGGTGGGGTTAGTGGGGGACGATAGTTAGGTTGCCATCCCCATATATAGAGAGGGAGATAGAGAGGGGGGTCGAGGGTTTGATCTCATGAGTCACTTTCTCCCCCCCTGTGGCAACGCCATAGATTGATTCGCATATAGGTGATCCATGAATTGATCATCCTGCCCTACCCGTCCTAATATATCTATTCTATGGTGCTCGGGGCACCCATAGAATAGAGATAGACCCCATGTGGCCCTATCTAAATTGATTGTCCCTTGAGAAGCTCTACCCCTATCTCTCTATGGGATATGGGGCATCAGTCGTATCACGTAGATAATAGACCTACCGATTAATGGATGATGCCCAGCCGCGATAAGATATAGCCAGGTTCATCAGGGGCCGCCCATCCCATAGAGAGGGATCCGTCTTCTGAAATATTCTTCTTTCTTCTGATGCCAAATACTTCTATAGTGGTTCAGGAGTTCCTAGATAAGATGGAACCAGTTTCTGGGGGAAGGAAAGAAGACTGATGAATTCAACCTCCCTGAAGGAAGCCATCCATGAAGAAGTAGTGGTTGTTCGACCCACCTGTTGTGACCTAATTCACACCTCGCCCCATTGCAAATGGGGACCCTTGTAGTTTGCCTTTTTTTGGGTTTTGCCGTTGCGCCTCTCGTTTTGTTTGGTCTCCGTTTGGGGTTTTTGGGGTTTAAGTATTGAATGTTCACCCGAGTTGAGTAAAGAGTTTGAGCCTGGATCATTGTGCAAACATCATCATCATGCTTAGGAGGCCCGGGAGACGAAGATCGACTGTCGTTTCAGTCAGTTCTGACACCTCCTACTTTTTAAGGTTTTCACTTTGGCCCCCTATTTTTTAGGACCTACTTTTTTGGCACTTTTGAGCAATTCTGAGATCCCTATTTTTTAGGGGCTATTTTTAGAAAGTTGCTATTTTTGGAAAATTTCTATTTTCAAAAAGTTTCTATTTTTGGAAGGGTCCTAAATTTCGAAAATCCGCTCAGAAGTTCGAAAAACTTAACAGAACTCTCAGAAAATCAATTTGAAAATTTCATGAATTCATGGTGAAATTCTGGAAAATGTTAAAAATCTGGAAAAATTTGGAAAAAATCACAGAAAAATGGCGAATAAAATGAAAAATCAGTCAACAAATCGAAGAGAATAGTAAAAAATCTGAGAAATTCATGAAGAAATCTGAAGAATTCATGGAGGAGACTGAAATTCATGATGAATTTGTTTAAGTATGGAGTTCAACCAGCATGGAGAAAGGAGAAATTAATGTCAAAAAGCTTCAGCCAGAAGAGACAATGGCATAAGATCAGGCCAAGTCCACCCAGCCACTTAGAAGGTAATGGCAAGCATGAATGGCAAGTCCGCCATGGGCAAAGTTGAAATGGCAAGGACATGAAGGAAGTCCGCCCATCAGTGGCAAGGACATGGACAAAGTCCGCTCCAAAATGGCTCAACACTTGATGAAGTCCGCCTTAAAGTGGCACAACATGAGGTCAGGTCCGCCCTTAGTCAAAAATGAAATGGCAAGCCATAGGGTGAAGTCCACCCTAGTATGGCAAGGAAAGAGACAAAGTCCGCCCAACTAAATGGCAAGGAAAGGTGCCAAGTCCGCCCTTGGATGGCAAGGTGAGGTAGCTAGTCCGCCCACCAAAAGAAACATTGAATGGCATAAGAATTTGCCAAGTCCGCCTAAAAGTGGCAAGCCATAGGGTGAAGTCCGCCCAACAACATAAGGCAATGGTAAGTAGATGAGTGAAGTCCGCCTTAGCCAAAAGATGAAGTGGTGAAGATATTGGCCAAGTTCGCCCTTGGACATAATGAAAGTGGCTTGAGAAGAGGTAAAGTCCGCCCTAGGAAGTGGCATGGAGATGTATGAAGTCCGCTCCAAGGAAAATAGCTCAACACTTAGTGAAATCCGCCTAGTCCATGAGGTGTTGGCACGAGACAAATGAAAATTCGCCTTGAAAGAAAATAGAATGGCTTGAACATGGATGAAGTCCGCCATGCTAAGAAGGAGGAAGAAAATTAAAATTTTGCCTAAGTGTGGACGTTGGGAAGAAAAAAATATGCTTGGCCTTGATGAAGATTCGCCATACTTGGAGAAATATTTTTCTAAGTCTAAAACATTTTGCCAAACGACTTAGGAAGATGTAAAGAAAATTTCGCCTGTGACTTAGGATGGCAAGAAAGTAATGGCGAAATAAATTTGGAAAAAAAAGATTATGGCCAAATAAAATTGGACGATAGAAAGTATGGCAAAGAAAATTGGAAGAAAAAGATTTATCTAAGGCAATGGCAAGGAAAATTTTGGAAAATTAAATATTGCCTTAGATAAAAAATAAATATTGCCATAAAACGAACAGGTTGAAAATGACACATAAAATAATTATTTTAATTATTTATTTTTCAACAACCCAAAAGAGATAAGCTTTAAAAATCAAAATTGGAAAAATACAAAAAGAGCTTTACTCAACTGGCGTCGGATTTAGAAACTTTCCAGGAGATTATCATTGAGGATAGAACTTGCCATTCGAAAGCTGAGTGCAATCCAAGTTAAGACTCGATTTAATGGAAATAATTGAAATTTGCCAAATGGGTCGATTTTCTCATCTTTAAAATTGAATTCACTTCTCATTTTTACAATCATTCAATTTTCGAAAGAAAAGTGTGAGAAGAAAGTTGTCTAAGGCACGAAAGTTGAGAAAATTTGCAGCAAAGTGAAGGAAATAAATTCATCCCAGCCAGCATTGTGATCGTAACTTTTTCTTTTGTCCAGAAGAGCCAGGTAGATTTACTTTTTCCACTTCATTTTGGCATAAAAGCTTCATCATTTATTTTCTTTCCAGCTTGATTCTTCACGAAGTCTGATTTGACAACTAGCTGGAATATCTTTCAAAGTGATTTAAATTTCGAATTCTAAATATTCTCTTTGCTTTTTCTTGCAGATTTATTTTCGAGAAGGTAAAGATGAAGTTTGCCAGCAAGGGTGCGCAGTTGCAGTCAAAGATCAAGTCCAAGTGGGAGCATATTGTGGACACCAATCTCGGCCATTTTGATCTAGATGACTTTAGGGAAAGAATGTACGGAAACGATGGACGTCTGCCTATGCCAATTGCGAGAAGAATGATGCGCAATGGAATTGTTCATGCAGCTGGATTTCCGCCAGCAAAAGAGTGTCCGAAACTTATGGTGGAATGTGCATTGCACTATAATGCACGAGAAAGGCAAATAGAAGCTCCTGATGGAAGAGTTCTCGCATACTTGTCCGAGCCAGCCATTCAAGAAACTTTTGGAATTCCAGTTTACAACCGAACGTCCTACCGCACCAAAGAGGATGCACTTAAGCTTTACTAGAGCCAACAAGACCTTTGTGCATCAAACATAAACAAGACTTGGTTGCTGAAGCCCAAACCTACTGCAGGGAAGATGCCGAAGAAATTGGTCAGAACACATTTTAAGGAGGAATATGGCGACATCGTCTTGCTGTTGAACAGAATAGTAGGCAGTCCTCATGGTGCGCCTTTCGAAAACTGGATGTATTACTTTGTTGATGAGATAATTTCTGGAGTAAAGATGTTTAACTGGTCCAGAATGATTAGCGATAGCCTCCATGAGCAGTTGGTCAACCTGAAGGAAACCAAGACCTTTCATATGAGCTCATACATCATATATTTGCTTGCAAGGTATTACAAGTATTCTGGCCTGGTTTGCAAAGGTGTGGTTGGCAATGGCAAGGGACAGCTCAAGGCCTATGATATCCACAGTTGCAACTAAAGGAGAAGGCACATTTCAGACACATGACGCCTTCCTTATGTACATCACCCGATTTCTCCAAGGTGGGACGCATCAGAGACTCACCCGTGAGGCCAAGAGTTTGATCGGCCGATATGGATCCTGGTTCATCCAGTTTCCCAAGTTTACTTACATCAGGATTCAGGGATTCTCAGGGCGCCCTTATAGACTACCCATCTATCCGACCAACACAATGGTTTTGTTGGAAGTTCTAAGGCAACTTGAAGCATATCAGAATATCCAAAGGCCAAAGCAGAAGGCAGCTGTCACTTTTCCATTTTTCATTGGCAATATGGAGGAGTCGTCCAACGGCACAAGCAGCGGAGAGTGCTCGACTGGAGATACAACAATATCCATTCATATCATACAAGCCGAGGAATAAGTTTGATCCTCTCCATCACATTGGAACGGTGGACGGAGAGAAATACAAGCACTGGGTAGACTTGGAAGATTTCTGGGCTAATGCGGCTGATGAGTATGATGTAAGGAAGAGGCTGTGGACAAGATTGCCACTAAGTATGATAAGGGCAACTGAACTTTTCAAGGAACCCGATCAATTGGAGGATGACGGAGTATATTTGCAGCCAGGCTTCGATGAGAACGAGCCACTCCCTCCTGTGAGATGGTCTAAGCCTGAAATGGGTGACCTGGCAACATTCATGCGACCTGTTTTCAAATATTCTCAATGGTGGATAGATCGGCAGGTAGAAACTCTAAGGCAGAGAAATGTGCAATTCACATATGAATTGATGGGTGATATAGAGTCCTGTTCTTCAAATGCCGGTGCATCTCGTGGAGATGGGCCAACAGATGCCGCCAACTTGAGAAAAAGGAAAGAAATTGATAAATTTGCAAAACAGGACAAGGATAAAATAATAGATGAAGGGCCTTCTCGAAAGAAGCACAAATCCAGACCTCTTCAGTCGGCCACTTCCAGAAATATAGAAGAAATACTCGCCATGGATAAAGAGTCTTGGGAGAATGTCAGGTTCCCTTCTCTAGTCGGAAATGTGGAGCCAATACAAGTAGAAGATGATGCTTAGCCTTCCCCTACAGGCACAGAAGTCCTGGAATCAGACAATGACATGGACATTATGGATGGAGAATTTGAAGAGGGAATGATTTCCGCCCTCAAAGGAATCCAAGAAGACCTATCCGTCCAAGAAATTCATGGTTTGCTAGAAATCCAATTGGTGCAAGAAGTTCAAGATATGCAAGAGATTCAAAGCATATCGGAAATTCAAGATGTCCACGAGGATCAAAATATACAGGATGTCCAAGATCAACAGGAGGATGGAATGGAGCAGTCAACCATCCTGGATTGGCTAAAAGAAAGATTAAAGAGAAAGGCGCCAGTAGAGGTTCCTGAAGAAGACGATGCCACAGATTTCTTGGCCAGGCTAGAGCAAACTGCCACAAGAAAGAAGGCCAAGAAATTCTCTACCATCCAAAGGGATGAGGCTGGAAATCGCACAGTGCAAGTTGTAGTACCTACAGCCGATAAGTTCCAAGATGAGATTGCCCCGGATGAATATGCCATCACGACCATTGACATGGGTCCAACAACGAAAGGGCAAGAAGTTGAGGACTTAGACAATTCCATTGCCACCATCAAGTCTAGGCTGGAAAAGGAAGTGGCAAAGAAAAAAGAATATAAAAAAGAGATTGAGCGCCTAAAAGATTATATCCAGCATCTGACCAGGCCACTCAATCAAGGTGACCAACTAGCACCTCCACTTCCAAAATCTTCACTAGAACCAGCCAGAAATTTTGAAGAAGCATTGACTATGGCAAGAGAGGCTAAAAATTGGATGGAGGTGTTGTGACCTTTTCACACATCGCCCCATCGCTGATGGGGACCCCCGGTTGCCTGTTAGTTTTTAGGGTTTTGTCTCCTTGCAACGGTTACGAGAGATCACTTTGCTTAGAGTTTCCAGTCAGTTCGCCGAGGGTTACCCGAGCCAAGTCAGGAATTCATGTTTGAATCAGTGCATAGACGTCATGGAAGCACTCAGAAGGCCCAAGAGACGAAGATCGACTGTGAATTTGGCCAATTCTGACACTTCCTATTTTTTAGGAAAAGTTGCTTTTTCGATTTTTCATTTTTGGCATTTTTGGACCAAACAGGGTTCCCTATTATTTTAGGGTTGCTTTTTCTATTTTCTAGAAAGTTTCTATTTTTGGAAAGTTTCTATTTTTAGAAGGGTCCCGAGTTCTGAAAACGCACTCAGAAGTTCGAAAAACTCACCAGAACTCTCAGAAAATCAAAAAGTAAAAATTTGAAAAATTTGAAAAATTTGCAAAAAAAGTTCAAAAAACATGAAAATCAGACCAAAAACGTTCGAAAATCTGGAAAAACCAGTCCAAACCAGTCAAAATCAATCAGATCTGAAGGTGAAATCATAAAAATCAATTCAAAAATGGAGAAATCTGTGAAAAATGTGCTCAAATCTGGAAAATTCGCCATTAAAGAAGGATGAAGGAAGGTATAGGAAGGTCTGAAAGGTCATGAGGATGTCCAAAAAAGTTGTAAAGTCCGCCCAGCACCTGGGAGGCATATCCCTGCATCAAAGAGGAACATCCTTGGACCTTCTAAAGTCCGCCATGCATGTGCCAATCAGCTCTAAAGTCCGCCATTCTCAAGAGGGGATGTCCAAAGTGTTAGTGAAGTCCGCCATATGCCAAATGCACATCCTAATGACCAAGGAAGTCCGCCATATGCCAAGAAGGATATCCTTGCACCTCATAAAGTCCGCCCTTGCATGTGCTAAGAGGTCTCAAAGTCCGCCATCTTCAAAGAGGGATATCCTAACACCTCATAAAGTCCGCCATCTTTATCCTAAGACTACCTAAAGTCCGCCATCCATTAAAAGGCTCATCCAAAAAGGTTCTAAAGTCCGCCATATGCAAGAAGGACGTCCAAAATGCTTGAGAAGTCCGCCCTTGAAAGGTGGGACTTGGCTGGAGGTCATGGAAAGTCCGCCTAGACTTATAAAGTAAGGGAAAATCAAAATATTTACTAAGTGTTGGCGCCCAGCTAAGGAGAGTTTTGAAATTTGCTAAGTATAAAGAGGTGGAAAATCCTTTCAAAAGGATAAAATGATGAGAATAAGTGCTAAAATGTTAAGGGAATTCGCCCTAGAAAAGAGGGACGTCCAAGATGCTCATCCCAAAGACTCAAGAGAAGTCCACCATGCACTTGGAAGAAGTTGGTAAAATAGCAAAGACATCCATGACGTTCGTCCAAAATGTCAAGGAAGTCCGCCCAAGATGATAAGATGGTAAGATTTTTGGCTAAGTGTCAAGGCCAAATCCAAAGAAAAGTTCTAAAATTCGCCTAAGTATAGAGGCTAATGGATGAGAAATGAAGACGTTGGCTAGACATCCGGACACTTTCGAGAGGATAAATGCCAAGATTGAAGGGGCACGTGCTAAAGAATATTAGGATATGGCGAAGAATGAAACGGAATATGCCTAACACGATGAGGGAAAAAGAGGCAAAATTTGCCTAAGTATGGAAAATGCGAAGAAATTGTCAACTTTGGCCAAAGAAAAATGCACGAGGTAAAGGGAAAGGAAGGATCGTCCTTGACCAAAAGGATGAAGAATATGTCAGACGTCAGGAAAATTCAACCGGCAAAGACATTCGGACAACGATATTGCCTAGAAAAATTCGACCGAGCAAGGAAATATTTGACTTTGGCAGAAGAGAATAAGCTTAAAATCTCGCCTTGGCAAAGAAAAATGAGGATCTGGCAATGAAATCTTCGACGGAATGGCTTAAATTTTGGTTTGGCTAGACGAAATTAAGGACGAAATCGGAAAATACACTCTCAGCCAAGAAAAACGGAAGAACAATCGAGATAGCCATGGGTCCAAGACGAACGGGTTGGAATTAATTAAAATATTTTAATATTTTAATAATTAATTCTCAACTATTTGGAATTTAAAAATACCTTGGACGGAATCAAATTTGCCAGACACGAATCGGACGAAAATGAAGTATGCCAGGCGGAGATGAAATCCGGCAAGAAGAAAATTAAATTCACCACGAATTTAATTAAAGATTTAACGTTTATTTAAAAATTCGAAAAATCAAAAGATAAGCATTAAATGAAAAATCGAATTTTTGAAGATCAAGGAGATTTGTCCGGATAAGTTCGAGACTGAGCCTTGTCGGAAAATAAAAGGAAAGTTGCCTGTTTGGAAAATGAAAACAAATCGAGGATCAAGAAGAAAGATGGCAGTTGCTAAATCGAATTCAATCCTTCAGCATTATAATGAGTTTCAGCAACTCATTTTTTCACACACAGCTGAAGAGAAATTTAATCTTTCTCGAAATCGTCAGGCAATCAATTCATCAATAGGCAAAGTCGAATTGTCCAGAAGGATAAGCAGTGTTATGCTGAGGAATTCTTCGCGGGAAAAGAAAAAGAAAATTATTCAAAGCTGAATTCTTCTTGAAGAGGGGCGCACTTTTCAAAAAAATCAGATTTTTAAATCTGATTTGCATTTGACGATCCTTCACTGAGGTTTGAGGATTGGTTAATTAAATTTGCTATCTTTTTATGCCCTTTCCTCTTGACGAAGTTCTGGCAAGAATTTTCAACGCCATCGAAGTCACTTTCAGCTTGCTTTTTCGCAGCAAATTAATTGTTTGAACAGCTGAAAATGAATTTTCAATCCTAGGCACGAGGTTTAAACTATTTTAAAAGTCTTTTTATTAATGTTAATTTTATGACTGCAGGTTGACGGACACGGCAGACAGATCATCAAGGAAGCTGAAAATGAAGTTCGCCAACAAGGGTGCCCAGAAGGAGACCAAGGTCATCTCAAAGTGGAAGAATGTTGTAGATACTGACCTTGGGCACGTTGACTTTGACGAATTCAAGAAGAGAGTATACGGACAAAATGGACTTCCCTCACCAATCGCCAGACGGATAATCAGAAACGGGATCTTCCAAGCAGCTGGATTCCCACCGGCCATGGATTGTGCTGAGTTAATGGTGGAATGTGCTCGCCATTATGATGCCCAAAAGAGACAGATCATCGCCCCTGACGGACGAGTCTTGGCACATTTGAATGAAGTTGTAATCCAAGAAACCTTTGGCATCCCTGAGCATTCAAGAACGGTCTATAAGACCAAAGAAGAAACCAAAATGCTATATGACAGCAAGTCAGATTTGTGCGCCACCACAGTCAACAAGGTGTGGATGGACAAGCCAAAGCCATCAATCAAGAAGATGCCCAAGAGACCTCGCCGCACGGATTTCAAGGAAGATTTTGGAGATATCGTGCTGATGCTGAACAGGATCGCAGGCAATCCGCAAGGCGCCTTCTTTGAGAGCTGGATGTACTACTTCATCGACGAGTCACCTCCGGAGTTAAGATGTTCAACTGGTCACGGATGATAAGTGACAACCTTCACGAGCAACTGATCAACCTTGAAGAGACTAAGTCTTTTCACATGAGTTCATATGTGATATACCTATTGGCCAGATCATACAGATATCCAGGACTGGTCTGCAAAGGCAGAATTGGCAATGGAGAGAACGAGCTCAGGCCTTACGACTGCTATCCTCAGCTCCAATTGAAAGAAAAGACTCACTTCAGGAGGGTGCATGATGCATTCCTAATGCATATCACCAGAAAGCTCCAAGGAGGAATACATCAAAGGCTGAGCCATGAAGCAAAAAGCCTTATCAGCAAATACGGGTCTTGGTTCATCCAATTCCCGAAATTCACATATATCAGGATCCAGGGATTTACTGGAAATCCCTATAAATTGCCTATCTATCCGACTAATCGGATGGTATTGCTCGAGGTTTTGAGACAATTAGAAGAGTACCAGAATATTCAGAGGCCGACCAAGAAGGCGTCCGTCACATTCCCTTTCTTCATCGGGAACATGCTAGAGTACTGCCCATCCGCCCAAGCAGCTGAGAGTGCACGGTTGGAGATCCAATGGTACCCTTTCACGGCATACAAGTCCAGGGTCAATTATGACCCACATCATAACATCCGGACAGTGGAAGGAAGAAGATATAAGCACAGAACGGAACTGGAGGATTATTGGGCAAATGCTGCCGATGAATACGAGATCAGACGGAAGATGTGGTCCAGGATGTCCGTAGATTTCATGAGAACAATTGAGTTCTGCCGAGTACCTGATCAGCTTCAGGATGACGGAAACCACGTCCAACCTCGCTTTGAGGAAAGTCGACCTCTCCCTCCAGTGAAGTGGTCAGAGCCAGAGCATGCAGACCTAGCCACCCTAATGAGGCCAGTGACGAAATATTCTCAGTGGTGGGTTGATGATCATGTTCAGGAATTGAGACAAAAAGGAATCACGCTCACATATGATCTGTTGAGCGAGTCAGAGTCATATTCCTCTAATGCTGGTGCATCCCATCAAGACATGGCCGGTATCGGAGAGAAAAGAAAAGAAATGGTGCCAAGTGCAGAACCTGTTTCCAAGAAGCATAAAGGAGGACCTTCTCGGTCAGCGGCGTCCAGGAATGTTGACCATTTGGTGGCTAATATAGACGACTCCTTGGTTGAGATGCTCGAACCTCTTGCAGCTCAGGAAGTGAACAATGAACCTATCCAATTAGATGATGAAGAGCCTGCATCACCAACAGGCACAGAGATTTTAGGTTCAGACAATGAAGTGGAAGTCCAGGATAATGACTTAGAGGAAGGGATGATTTCCGCCCTCAGGGGAGTCATGGATGTTCCAAACGAGGACGAGGTTCAGGTCTAGGATGGCATTGAACAGTCGACCATTCCAGACTGGCTTTTAGAAAGAATGAAGGTCCAGGTGCCTGCTGAGGCTCAACAGGAAGAAGAGGACGATACTGCCGATTTCTTGGCAAGATTAGAGCAAGTTGCTACCAAGAAGCCCGCCAAGAAGTTTTCCACCATCCAGAGGAACGAGACAGGTAACCGTTCCGTGCACATTGCAGTACCTACAGTGGACAAGCCACAGGACGAAATCACTCCGCAGGAGTATGCTATCACCATTGTTGACCTTGGTCCGACATCAAAAGGTCAGGAAGTAGAAGAGTTAGATAATTCCGTCTCGACCATTAAAGCGAGACTGGAAAAGGAAGTGACCAAGAAGAGGGAATATAAGAAGGAGGTCAAACGTCTCAAAGAATATATCCAGCATTTGACCCAGCCGCTAGATCAAGGCAATGCAACTGTTCCTCCTCTCCTCAATTCATCACAGGAGATGACTCAGGAAGTTGAGCATGGAATGGTGACAGCCAGGGAAGCGCAAGACTGGATGGCAAGTGAAGGCATGGAAGCTGCCTTGTTCATGGAGAGGTTGGCGCTTGCTTATGGACGAACCTCTTCGTTTCTTTCTAGGTTGATGGATATGGCAGAGACATGGGATGGTATCCCGGATATGCAAGAAAGGCTTATTCCGAGCCTTAGAATTTTGAAGAGCACTCCGAGGGAGGAGTTAGTTGATAAAAAGGTGATTGCTGCAGGGGCAGCATATGATTTTCATCACTGGTTTTGGGCAGTGACAATAAGAGAAGAAGTATTGGAGAAGGCGAGAATCGATGGGCTTGGAATTGAAGAACAGGTCAGGAAAATCCAGGAGAAGATGTGCATGATAACTACAGATGTGTTCGACCGTGAAGTCATCCGGGAGAACGACATGCAGTTAGAGAGACTGAAGCAAAAAGTTCAAGAAACTTTCTTCTCGACCACTGGACCGTTTTCGAAGCAGGACTTCACGAGAGTGGCAAGACTCTCATCCATTCGAAAGGAATTTGAGAAGCAGGAGGCAGATTGGGAAAGTACCTTTGCCAGATGCGCCGAGAAGTTGGACGGACTAGAATTCCGGATCAGCATGTTACCTCCTGTCACGATGGACGAAGTCATTGCCGTAGTGTCCAGATTCGCCAAGCACAATGCCACTCAAATGGATAAGGACGCCTCTCCTTGATTATAGCTGGAACTGCCACTTTTCTGATAGTTTTCTGATGGTTTAACTCTTGTTGTTTTGGGAAACCCTAATTAGGGTTTGGTTGTAACAATCTGGGCCGTTAATCTTGTTTAAATCTCGGCCGTCTATTTCATTTTTGGAGCTCTATATAAACTAGTGCTCTCTCATTTTCATTTTGTGTGGAGACTTGTTATGTATATTGTCGCATTGAGACTATTTTGAATGATAAAAGCTCTTGAGCATGATTTGCCTTGAATCACTTCTTATTGTTGAATAGTAAGCGAGGTTACATATTATCTTCCACCATAGATTAGAGTTAAATTTAGATTAGATAGAATTTGCTTTGAAAAGTTGTTAAATTGAATGAGAGATTGATCGTATTGATTCGATGGTGAAGTGTAGCTCATACTTTTTTCGAATGGATGATTTGCATTCGATTTGTAAAGTTAGCCTGAGCTCTTAAACGTGGAAGCTTAACTTCAACCTCATTCGAGGTTTGAAAATTATTCTCACAAACCCCTTGAAGATTGCACCCACTTTGCGTATGTTGTCCTGCAGGAGGCGAAACAAAGTGTGGTTTATTTCGCTTCACCAAGTCCTTACTGTCTCTTGATTTCTTAGGCTTAGACTAGATTCTCTGAACCCTATTCTTTTTGCCATTTTTTTTGAGATCCACAATTGAAAGTCCTAATTGAGAACCTACAAAGATAAATTTCCTAAGTCCCTAGCTTGTGCAGACTTTCTACGTAAGTCCCCTTGTTTATTACCAGCATTATCACAACGACCATTGAGCTTATCCACACGTCGAGACCCGACTAAAGAAACCTTGGAATCGCCATATGATCTTCTCGCAATCTTAGCATACACGGTGATTTTTCAAGAGAGGATAGAGTGTCTTTGGGCATTTTTATTCTGATGTTTGGTGGATGATAAAACACTCATCAACAAGAGGTTGCACTTATTTTGAAACGAGATTGGCCTGAATTAGAAGCAGATGCCATTGTAATACCTAAGGGCCAGGGCACAATAGATTGAAATAATTTTGGTATTGAAATTTGAAACTAAAAAACTTAAAAGAATGAGAACAATCAACAAAAGTAATAGTAATACAATAAAAACAAAACAAAATAGTTCATTTGTTAAACAGAAACTTTAAAAAAATGTAAAAAAAAAAATCAAAAAATTTCAAAGAAACCTACCTTTTTTGAACAAATTTTGCTCTACAGTCTTCTTGAATCTTGGCAAACACTTGCAAGTGCTTAGGAATAGCACAGCAATCAACCTTGAACAACCAACGATCAGCCTTCAACTCTGTTCAAGCTTGTGCAAGCAAGAGAGCAAGTTCAGCAATGGAGGCAAAAAAACTCGTTTTTCTTTCACAAATTGTTAAAATGAAATTGTTTTTACCTATTTAGTGTGTTTGGAGGTCGAAATTAGGGTTGCAATGAATATTTTAATGTTTAGAAGTCAACATCCGGTCAAACAAATAATAAAAAATGATTAAAAAAAGACTTTTTTGCGAACTGGGCATTTTGACGTGAAAAAACGTCGCGGATTCTGCTCGGATTCGTCGCGCCGTATCCTGGAAGAATCCGTAGTGCCATTTCGAATCTGATACGTATCCACAGACAAAAGTTCGAATCCTGGCCGAATCTGTATCGTACCGAATCCAAATCCCGTACCCGAATTGTACCGTATCGTATCCAGAGGCTAAGTATGGCGAATCGGTAACTTAGACTTTGAATATACGATACTCCTCACCCTTTTTCAAAAAATAATAGATCTACTTAATTGTGAACATAACCTGTTACTGAAATATTAATACTAGAAAAGCTTAAGATAAAATCTACCCATTTTTCTGATGAACACTTATGGCTTAATATTGGCTCAAAATCCTGAAGTGAAAGATGCACCTCACTTAGAAATGGCTGAGTTTACAGGAAAAAGAATACAAATGGCTCTCTAACCATGAAAAACGAACCCATATCCACGCTCGGCCTAAAATTACTCTTCCATACTAAAAAGAACATTTTTTTCATATTCATGAGAAACTCAAATGGTGACTAAGCCCCTGAACAATGAAATGCATGAAAGCCAATATTTATGCAAATTGATACAAACATTGCAACTATCTAATTAATGAAGTAACTAACTAATGATCTTTTCTATGTCTTTCACAATCCTGAAACCTATTCCAACCCCACCTTTCCTGTGAACTCTTCTAGATTGAAATTGATTAAAAACTTTAAGAAAAAAAATTGAAGGGATCTCATAAACACCTAAAATTTCATCAATTTTTTTTTAATTAAGTGGCTCTCTGCTCATCCAGAATTTGTCTACTCTGTTCACTTTGAATATAACCTTTCTATTAATGAAACAAGTAATTACTAATATTCAAGAAACAATTCATGTCTGCAAACATAACCAAATCCAAAAAGCTTTGAAGTTGCTTTCGAAATATACTATATAGTATTATTTTCTAAATTAGCTCAATATAATTACCCATTTTTCCAAAGTAGAAGAAATTTGTGATAAAACGCCAGAGCTCATACTGCTTGAAAACTCGAGTAGGATTTAAATAAAGATGATAGGGTGAAATTATCTGCACACAAAATGCAGCAAGACTATCATAAGTCCTTGTTGGTATCAATCTTTAAAAATTTAAAATAAATGATGCTTATGTACCAAAGAACAGATTGGCCATAAAATGCAGTAAATCAGAAATCTGCAATACTGAAGGGTACTACACTAATGTTTCTTCAGCAAAAAATCTCTACAATCAACCTTTACTCAAACTGGAAGTTAATGCAAAATCTCTGCAATTAAACTGAAAATGCTTACAATGATTCACAACTTCTTCAATTAACCTAAAAGTACTCCAGAACAATGCAAAATACCTGCAATCAACCTAAATACATTCCAAAACAATAAAAATTTCTGTAATTAACTGAAACCACAATGCAAAATACCTGCTGCAATTAACCCAAAAAAATTCCAAAACAATAAAAATCTCTGCAAATAACTGAAATAACAGTCCAAAACAATGCAAAATCTCTATAATTAACCTTACAAACTTCAGAATAATGCAAAACCATTGTAACTAATCTTAAAATTCTCCAAAAGATAACTGCAATTAACAAAAAGCACTCCAAAATAATGCCAAATCTCTTCAACTAACATGAAAAGTACCTCAAAGCAAAGAAAAATCTCCACAGTTTTAATTCTATTATAAGGAGTAGTAATTACTGGTTTTGTTCGCATTTCTAGTTCAATTATATGTTGAAACCCTCTATTAGGAGGCAATCTTGACGGAATGTCTTTGATGTTGAGCATTTTGTCATTGATGTCAAAGCATTACTGTGTATTCTTTTTGTGTCTTTGGAATTCTGGAAAAGAGAATTGGAATGAGGTTTATGTGCTAAAGACCACCTTTGTCAGCTGCCTACTTGCTTGCTTACAGTGAGCTGCCTACTTGCTTGCTTACAGACAGCTGCCTGCTTGCTTGCTTAATTTGTCAGCATTTTTTTTTTTAAAATGCCAAGTCATACTTATGCCAAATCAGTTTACCTGTCACTGCCACATATGTCTTGGACTTTTTCAAAAGTCGAGTTGCTCTAGTGTGTGTGTAACACCTTGCAATATGGTCAACGGTTTCATACTTCTTTTTGGTGATAGCTTCATACTTCAAATTTCTTATGATGGGCGGCCAATTATTTATTGCAATTCCTGGCAAATGCCTGTATGGTGACGGCTACAGGTGTTTTCATCTTTAAAATCTGGGCAATTCATTTTATTTCCCCACTCAAGGCGATGGCTCCTTCATTTCCGATGGCTTCAGCCAATTCTGTTGAGGGCGGCTCTCAAGTCATCATGCCTTCATTATTATCACCGTTTCATTTTGGTTATCCTGAGCAATATAGTATTTGCAGCAGGACATGTCCAATAAAAAAGGCTATTATTCCTGTGAAGAGTTGGCGTAAGAGTCATTTTTTATTTGAACCAATTTTATTCTTCAGGCTGAATTCGTTATTTCATCTGAAGACATTTTTGAATTTTTCTTATGAGTTTCGGGCTGAGTATGCTGGTAATAATTTTCAGTTTGAATAAAATTGTGCGTCTATATGCTTAATAGTTACAAAAGGGGTGCCACGTGAATTCATTTAGCTGATGTGGAGTCACTGAAGTTCTAAAAAAAGGGGATCAGGGAGTCTTCTTTATTTGAATAGTATTGGGCCTGTCAGTATTAAAGCAGTGTTGTGTTCATGAGATCGTGCTCATTCAAATTGCTATCGCTCCTTCATCTTTTGGTACGGGGTGTATATGTTGGAGTCGCAGGAATTAATGTGGATTATTGCCGTGAGAATTTCTTATGTTTTGGTGCATCAATGCCTTTTTTGTTGCATTTTTTATTGAAGTTTGGATGCATTTTTTAGTTGATCTGAGTATGGTGTGGGATAAAGCTTACAAATGAGGCCGTGTATATCAGACGTCTCCCAATAACTGCAACGAATAAAATAGAAGTTTGAATGTAATGAGACAGGTAATTTCGATGAGAGGCTTATTTTTAGCCATATCTTTAGTGTGTCATTGAGAGGATCTGAAGTGATATACGTGTCAACATAAATCTTTCTCAGACTTGTGAAGAATTCATTCTGGGCGTGTATTGGATGTGTGGCGGTTGTGAACCATTAAATGCTATTACCTTTGGTTATCGAAAAAGGGGGATGATATGCACTGAGAGACTGCGAAGTAATTGCATCTTGCTGTGTTTGCTGCATCTGTAGATGGTGTATGTTCAGAAAATCAGACATAATGCACATTCACTGCCGTACCTTCATTTGCATTGATTGCTTCATCTCTGGTTGCTGTGACATGAGGGTCTAGAAGCATGTGGAAGACTTCTTGAAAAGACGTTTCAGTGGGTAGTTTAGTTTAAGCCGTGTGTTTTTCTTTCACAGACATGTGCCTTTTTGGTTTTTGGACAGATTGGTTTTAAATTCAGAATTGTAGTGTTGAGTAGTTTCTCTGTGATTTGGTGCTCACGTTGGAGTGGGTGCTTCTGTTATTCGAAGTTGGTGCTTCAGGGGAGTTGGTGCTCACTTATGTAATCTGGGTTGTTGCCCATTATTGTTAATGAAAGCTATTGCTCTGCCATGGTTTTTTAAGGGTTTTCCATGTGAAAATTGGTGTTCTTCATGTTGATGGTTGCTCTTACTGTTTCTATTTCTGATTCTGATGTTTTAAGTGTTTAAAAGTTTAAAATACTGATTCAACCCACCCCACCGAACCTCTCAGTATTTTCTGTGTGCTCTTCATTTGAAAACCATGCTATGCTTGTCCAAGAGTGTTTCTATATCCAATATACTTTCTTACTTGCAATGGCTGTAGAAGTTACTAAACATTTTGCTTCTCATGCTACTTGTCCACTCCTAAAACACCTCTCCATTCTTTTTGCTGATATAACTCTAGGAGCTTCACAACTAATGCATTGTAACACTGCACCTTTACCTTCTGATTTGAACCTTAGCTCTAAAGTCTAATAATTTCATGTAAACTCTCCCAAAGAGTGTAGCCATTACACTCCTAAAACCACATCAGTTTCTCCTATGCCCACCAATCACCACATAGAAGTCATCTTGCATCTAGTGTCTACCAAGAGCAATTTCCAAGTATTGAATTTTCCAAGTGCATGGAATGGTAAAAACATCAGCAATATAACATTGAATCCATTGAAATCTTCTGTTTGTAACCCTCTTCTAGCCACCAACCCTTCGTCATGAAGTTGTGTATTGCTCCAGTGTCAGTTAGAAGTGTAACTTTGAGCCCATACATACTTGGAAAGAATGATATTTAGAAGCACTTGACAAGGTTGCAAGTGCACCCTTTGAATGTCCACCTTCTTCTTTTATTTCTGATTCAGGTTCACATTCACCTTACTCCAAGCTCCAATTCTTCCTCCTCATCAAACATTACTTCTATGTAATGTACTTGCCCTTTTCCAAATAACCGTATCTAGGTTCCCATGGTTTTCTGCGAGAAAAACATAATTTATTATGACAAAGCTCATTTTTGGTTACTTCATCAAAATTGCTCTTTAGTGGTAGTGCCTTTTGTTGAGAAAAACCTTTTTGAAAGGGTTTCATATTCGACCCTATAGGAGGGTTTTTTTGAAAGAACTTGTTTTTGGCCAACAAAGTTTCTAAATTCAAGGCTCTTTTAATAGTCAAGGGTCAATGGATTGAATGCCATAATCAAACCTCTTAGAGCTTCAATTAACCCTTCAATAAAAGGACAATTAATCTTCTTTCCGTAACATTAAGCACCATTACAAATAATTTTGGAATTCTTTTACAGATTTCCGAATTGTTCCATGTTTTAACCAGGCCGACTCTCTATAATGGACTTCAGGATCCTTTCTATCCAATCTTTCAATCAACCTTTTGCAAAGTTCATCATATGTAACTATCAGACCATGACTTTGGAACCAACCCATGGTACCACCATTCGTGAGCTAATTCTTCCAAGTGTAAGGTGGTGAATTCGATGGCATCATCCTTGGTCATACGTTTCAACGATAGGTATGTCTCTAACTTTTACACACATGCATGAGCAATACACTTATTAGAACCATCAAATGTAGATAATGTTAACTTACTCAAAACTTGCTCATGATCATTCTGTCTTGGTTGGGGTTTAGGTTCAATTCTCAACCCATTTCTACCTGTCTTCATATTAATGTAATTCATGAGACATTGCTTCTTGAATCCCTGCAGACAAATTCAAATATTCTTCATAATAGATGATGATATTGTCTTGCATTGAATTTTGTGTTTCTCCAACGGAAACTTCTTCTCCCCTTTGAATGAAAGTAGGACGAGGAGGTCTATCAACAAATCCAGCCTCAGTTCTTTGTGTGTGACTTCTCTGCTTATTATTGTTAATATTATTGACTTCGGAAGAACTTGCCTCACTAGTTTGATTGCTGGAATTTCCTGCATTATTCTATGTTTTCTGGTTGTTATGCATACTATGTAACATTTGTTCCCCATCATATCTAAAATAAAGTCAACTTACCTATCAGTCTTATTTGAATAATTTGTAGTTGTCGTTCTCTCTAATCATGTTTGCTTTTACTACCTCAACTTCCAAGGGAGTTCTTGTTTCTTCCTCAGAAGATTGATGTTGAGTTTTTCTAAGTTCTCTTTGATAATATCTGCTGGCTCAATCAATAAATCACATTTGAAGTAAATCTTGCAAGCTGGCAAGATCCAGCTCTGATACCATTTGTAAATCCCATTTAAACTTTTTTTATTTTCTTTAAATATAATAAACCCTAACTCACAATTAAGTAGTTAGCACGATTAGTAGTTTTTGTCCTCCAATTCCAGACATAGAGGGGTTTCGTCCTCAGGTTGTTTGAACTGTAGTTCTTGCTCCACAAGGAATAACAATCAAATATAAAATGAATTCTCAATATCATCTCCTTCTCCTTGCTTGGTCTTCATTATATGCCTTTTTCCTTCAATTGAAATAACTCTTTACATGCCATTTGACTTTTACTAAAACTAAACTTTAATTTTAATTTCAGTTTATTATTACTTTATCCTTCCTTAAAGAAGTTGTAGGAATATGATCAAATACCATGACCTGGCTGGCATCTTTAGTATTATAAAATTTAAATATTAATCACAGGTTTATAAATCAGCACAGCATGTTAAATAAACTCTCATTATTGAATAGGCTGCCATATTAACTTTAGAGGGTTTTATTTACATCTGCCACTGCCCAGCATTCACCAAAATTGCAGTTAGAGTCAAAACTCATCCTTTAAATGCCAAATTTCCAAGAGCCGCAGGCATGTATGATGGATGTTGGATTAATCTTGTTTTAGTTTTAAGGAGGGGGCATTACATATTGGAAATTAAATTTTGACAGAGCTTCAAAAAGCAATCCAGGTAAGGCTGAGGCTAGTTGTATTATTCACAATGATGTGGGCATTTTCATGGAGGCCTTGGCCACTCATTTAAACTACAGTACTAATAATGAGGCCAAAGCCCTTGCTCACTCATTAAAGGTCTATTTCAAGGATTTATTCATTTGGACAGCCGATGCCCTAGTTCAAGAGAAGTATTTGCTGAATAAGGATTTTCTATCTAGGTTTGCTTTGTTGGATAAGAAATTTAAAATGTTAAAAGGAAAATCACACTTCCATCTTGAGTATGACAAAGCAAAGAAAACCAGCGAGGGCAGTAACGAATAGAGATGGAGACCATCTGTTGGGTAGTGACCTTCCCAGACAAGAGTTCAAGCTGCCCAATATGCAGATGATGGCAGATGATGGCAG
>VDFB02142776.1:633422-744495 GCA_007258455.2 Sequoia sempervirens
GAATAAGTGCTAAAATGTTAAGGGAATTCGCCCTAGAAAAGAGGGACGTCCAAGATGCTCATCCCAAGGACTCAAGAGAAGTCCACCATGCACTTGGAAGAAGTTGGTAAAATAGCAAAGACATCCATGACGTTCGTCCAAAATGTCAAGGAAGTCCGCCCAAGATGATAAGATGGTAAGATTTTTGGCTAAGTGTCAAGGCCAAATCCAAAGAAAAGTTCTAAAATTCGCCTAAGTATAGAGGCTAATGGATGAGAAATGAAGACGTTGGCTAGACATCCGGACACTTTCGAGAGGATAAATGCCAAGATTGAAGGGGCACGTGCTAAAGAATATTAGGATATGGCGAAGAATGAAACGGAATATGCCTAACACGATGAGGGAAAAAGAGGCAAAATTTGCCTAAGTATGGAAAATGCGAAGAAATTGTCAACTTTGGCCAAAGAAAAATCCACGAGGTAAAGGGAAAGGAAGGATCGTCCTTGACCAAAAGGATGAAGAATATGTCAGACGTCAGGAAAATTCAACCGGCAAAGACATTCGGACAACGATATTGCCTAGAAAAATTCGACCGAGCAAGGAAATATTTGACTTTGGCAGAGGAGAATAAGCTTAAAATCTCGCCTTGGCAAAGAAAAATGAGGATCTGGAAACGAAACTTTCGACGGAATGGCTTGAATTTTGGTTTGGCTAGACGAAATCAAGGACAAAATCGGAAAATACACTCTCAGCCAAGAAAAACGGAAGAACAATCGAGATAGCCATGGGTCCAAGACGAACGGGTTGGAATTAATTAAAATATTTTAATATTTTAATAATTAAGTCTCAACTATTTGGAATTTAAAAATACCTTGGACGGAATCAAATTTGCCAGACACGAATCGGACGAAAATGAAGTATGCCAGGCGGAGATGAAATCCGGCAAGAAGAAAATTAAATTCACCACGAATTTAATTAAAGATTTAACGTTTATTTAAAAATTCGAAAAATCAAAAGATAAGCATTAAATGAAAAAATCGAATTTTTTGAAGATCAAGGAGATTTGTCCGGATAAGTTCGAGACTGAGCCTTGTCGGAAAATAAAAGGAAAGTTGCCTGTTTGGAAAATGAAAACAAATCGAGGATCAAGAAGAAAGATGGCAGTTGCTAAATCGAATTCAATCCTTCAGCATTATAATGAGTTTCAGCAACTCATTTTTTCACACACAGCTGAAGAGAAATTTAATCTTTATCGAAATCGTCAGGCAATCAATTCATCAATAGGCAAAGTCGAATTGTCCAGAAGGATAAGCAGTGTTATGCTGAGGAATTCTTCGCGGGAAAAGAAAAAGAAAATTATTCAAAGCTGAATTCTTCTTGAAGAGGGGCGCACTTTTCAAAAAAATCAGATTTTTAAATCTGATTTGCATTTGACGATCCTTCACTGAGGTTTGAGGATTGGTTAATTAAATTTGCTATCTTTTCATGCCCTTTCCTCTTGACGAAGTTCTGGCAAGAATTTTCAACGCCATCGAAGTCACTTTCAGCTTGCTTTTTCGCAGCAAATTAATTGTTTGAACAGCTGAAAATGAATTTTCAATCCTAGGCACGAGGTTTAAACTATTTTAAAAGTCTTTTTATTAATGTTAATTTTATGACTGCAGGTTGACGGACACGGCAGGAGGATTATCAAGGAAGCTGAAAATGAAGTTCGCCAATAAGGGTGCCCAAAAGGAGACCAAGGTCATCTCAAAGTGGAAGAATGTTGTAGATACTGACCTCGGACATGTGGATTTTGACGAATTCAAGCAAAGAGTATACGGTCAGAAGGGACTTCCCACAGCAATAGCCATAAGAATGGTCAGAAACGGGATCTTCCAAGCAGCTGGATTCCCACCGGCCATGGATTGTGCTGAGTTAATGGTGGAATGTGCTCGCCATTATGATGCTCAAAAGAGACAGATCATCGCCCCTGACGGACGAGTCTTGGCACATTTGAATGAAGTTGTAATCCAAGAAACCTTTGGCATCCCTGAGCATTCAAGAACGGTCTATAAGACCAAAGAAGAAACCAAAATGCTATATGACAGCAAGTCAGATTTGTGCGCCACCACAGTCAACAAGGTTTGGATGGACAAGCCAAAACCATCAATCAAGAAGATGCCCAAGAGACCTCGCCGCACGGATTTCAAGGAAGATTTTGGAGATATCGTGCTGATGCTGAACAGGATCGCAGGCAATCCGCAGGGCGCCTTCTTTGAGAGCTGGATGTACTACTTCATCGACGAAGTCACCTCTGGAGTTAAGATGTTCAACTGGTCACGGATGATAAGTGACAACCTTCACGAGCAACTGATCAACCTTGAAGAGACTAAGTCTTTTCACATGAGTTCATATGTGATATACCTATTGGCCAGATCATACAGATATCCAGTACTGGTCTGCAAAGGCAGAATTGGCAATGGAGAGAACGAGCTCAGGCCTTACGACTGCTATCCTCAGCTCCAATTGAAAGAAAAGACGCACTTCAGGAGGGTGCATGATGCATTCCTAATGCATATCACCAGAAAGCTCCAAGGAGGAATACATCAAAGGCTGAGCCATGAAGCGAAAAGCCTTATCAGCAAATATGGGTCTTGGTTCATCCAATTCCCGAAATTCACATATATCAGGATCCAGGGATTTACTGGAAATCCCTACAAATTGCCTATCTATCCGACTAATCGGATGGTATTGCTCGAGGTTTTGAGACAATTAGAAGAGTACCAGAATATTCAGAGGCCGACCAAGAAAGCGTCCGTCACATTCCCTTTCTTCATCGGGAACATGCTAGAGTACTGCCCATCCGCCCAAGCAGCTGAGAGTGCACGGTTGGAGATCCAATGGTACCCTTTCACGGCATACAAGTCCAGGGTCAATTATGACCCACATCATAACATCCGGACAGTGGAAGGAAGAAGATATAAGCATAGAACGGAACTGGAGGATTATTGGGCAAATGCTGCCGATGAATACGAGATCAGACGGAAGATGTGGTCCAGGATGTCCGTGGATTTCATGAGAACAATCGAGTTCTGTCGAGTGCCTGACCAGCTACAAGACGATGGAAACCATGTCCAACCTCGCTTTGAGGAAAGCCGACCTCTCCCTCCAGTGAAGTGGTCAGAGCCAGAGCACGCAGACCTAGCCACCCTAATGAGGCCAGTGACGAAATATTCTCAGTGGTGGGTTGATGATCATGTTCAGGAATTGAGACAAAAAGGAATCACGCTCACATATGATCTGTTGAGCGAGTCAGAGTCATATTCCTCTAATGCTGGTGCATCCCATCAAGACATGGCCGGTATCGGAGAGAAAAGAAAAGAAATAATGCCAAGTGCTGAACCTGTTTCCAAAAGGCATAAAGGAGAGCCTTCTCGGTCAGCAGCATCCAGGAACATTGACCAGTTTGTGGCCAATATAGACGACTCCTTGGTCGAGATGCTCGAACCTCTTGCAGCTCAGGAAGTGAACAATGAACCTATCCAATTAGATGATGAAGAGCCTGCATCACCAACAGGCACAGAGATTTTAGGTTCAGACAATGACATAGAAGCCCGGGACAATGACTTAGAGGAAGGAATGATTTCTGCCCTCAGAGGGATAGTGGATGTTCCGAATGAGGAGGAAGTTCAAGTAGAGGATGGCATCGAACAGTCAACCATTCCAGACTGGCTATTAGAAAGGATGAAAGTTCAGGTGCCTGCTGAGGCTCAACAGGAAGAAGAGGACGATATTGCCGATTTCTTGGCAAGATTAGAACAAGTTGCTACCAAGAAGCCCGCCAAGAAGTTCTCCACCATCGGGCAAAACGAAATGCCGTTCCATTACCTCTGATGAACAAGCTCCACAAAGGCAAAATCCCTCAACGAAATATACTATCCTACCCAGCCAACCGCAAATCCAAACCTCGAAATCCGAAATGAAAAGTTAAAATAATTCCATCTAAACCATCAAAGCAGGCCTTTAGAAAAATGTAAAATACAAAGTGGGATGTCAAAATATATTATCAGCCCAGCCAACCCACTGTCGAAACATACTTCATTCCTCCTATCCTCAATTCATCACAGGAGATGACTCAGGAAGTTGAGCATGGAATGGTGACGGCCAGGGAAGCACAAGACTGGATGGCAAGTGAAGGCACGGAAGCGGCCTTGTTCCTGGAGAGGTTGGCGCTTGCTTATGGACGAACCTCTTCATTTCTTTCTAGGTTGATGGATATGGCAGAGACATGGGATGGTATCCCGGATATGCAAGAAAGGCTTATTCCGAGCCTTAGAATTTTGAAAAGCACTCCGAGGGAGGAGTTAGTTGATAAAAAGGTGATTGCTGCAGGGGCAGCATATGATTTTCATCACTGGTTTTGGGCAGTGACAATAAGAGAAGAAGTATTGGAGAAGGCGAGAATCGATGGGCTTGGAATTGAAGAACAGGTCAGGAAAATCCAGGAGAAGATGTGCATGATAACTACAGATGTGTTCGACCGTGAAGTCATCCGGGAGAACGACATGCAGTTAGAGAGACTGAAGCAAAAAGTTCAAGAAACTTTCTTCTCGACCACTGGACCATTTTCGAAGCAGGACTTCACGAGAGTGGCAAGACTCATCCATTCGAAAGGAATTTGAGAAGCAGGAGGCAGATTGGGAAGGTACTTTTGCCAGATGCGCCGAAAAGTTGGACGGACTCGAATTCCGGATCAGCATGTTACCTCCTGTCACGATGGACGAAGTCATTGCCGTAGTGTCCAGATTCGCCAAACACAATGCCACTCGAATGGATAAGGACGCCTCTCCTTGATTATAGCTGGAACTGCCACTTTTTTGATAGTTTTCTGATGGTTAACTCTTGTTGTTTTGGGAAACCCTAATTAGGGTTTAGTTGTAACAATCTGGGCCGTTAATCTTGTTTAAATCTCGGCCGTCTATTTCATTTTTGGAGCTCTATATAAACTAGTGCTCTCTCATTTTCATTTGGTGTGGAGACTTGTTATGTATATTGTCGCATTGAGACTATTTTGAATGATAAAAGCTCTTGAGCATGATTTGCCTTGAATCACTTCTTATTGTTGAATAGTAAGCGAGGTTACATATTATCTTCCACCATAGATTAGAGTTAAATTTAGATTAGATAGAATTTGCTTTGAAAAGTTGTTAAATTGAATGAGAGATTGATCGTATTGATTCAATGGTGAAGTGTAGCTCATACTTTTTTCGAATGGATGATTTGCATTCGATTTGTAAAGTTAGCCCGAGCTCTTAAACGTGGAAGCTTAACTTCAACCTCATTCGAGGTTTGAAAATTATTCTCACAAACCCCTTGAAGATTGCACCCACTTTGCGTATGTTGTCCTGCAGGAGGCGAAACAAAGTGTGGTTTATTTTGCTTCACCAAGTCCTTACTGTCTCTTGATTTCTTAGGCTTAGACTAGATTCTCTGAACCCTATTCTTTTTGCCATTTTTTTTGAGATCCATTGAAAGTCCTAATTGAGAGCCTTTAAAGATAAATTTCCTAAGTCCCCTAGCTTACATGCGGACTTTCTCATTAAGTCCCTTGTTTATTACCAGCAAATCACAACTTGACCATTGAGCTTATCCACACGTCGAGACCCGACTAAAGAAACCTTGGAATCGCCATATGATCTTCTCGCAATCTTAGCATACGCGGTGATTTTTCAAGAGAGGATAGAGTGTCTTTGGGCATTTTTATTCTGATGTTTGGTGGATGATAAAACACTCATCAACAGGAGGGAAGGAAAGAAGAGGCGGTGGCATTTGCAGAAAAGTTGGCACATGTGTACGAACAAGCTTCCTTTTTGTTGTCACGAGTTGCAGACTTAGCGGAATCATGGGGTGGCCTCGAAGATATTCAAAATAAGATTATCCCATGTATTCGAGAACTAAAAGGCATCTCGAAGCAGAGGTTGATTGATGACAGGGTTATATAAGCCAGAGCTGCATATGACTTTATTGGCTGGTACTATGCTCTGATTTCACAAAGAGAAGTCTTGGAAAGGGTAAGGCAGGATAGCACCAAAGTTGAAGAACGGGAAAAGGAAATTTGGAGTAAAGTTTACCAGATGGCTGCAAATATGCTCGACAAAGATATTGTTCGGAAGAAACATTTGCGGCCAAAAAATTTAAAAGAACAAGTGCAGAGAATTTTCTCTACCTTGTCTGGGCCAATCATGAAAGAAAACTTCACCAGGGTATTCAACTTCATGACCGTCAGAAACACTTTCTTGCTACAGGAACCAGAATGGGCGACCACTTTTGCAGAATGTGCTGAGAGCTTGGACTTGCTGGAATACAACGTCAATGCGCTGCCGGACATTGCCATGGAGGAGGTCAGCTCGATTGTGTCCAGGTTCGCCGAACATGATACTTTGCAGGTGGATAAGGATGCAACTCCAGATGCCTGAAGTTCTCTCCAGTTAACTGGAAGATAATTAGGGTTTAGTTGTGTTTGATCTTGGCCGTTAATCTCATTTTAATCTTGGCCATTCATTGTAATCCGGGATTGCTATATAAACCCTCCCCACTCTCTCTCATAATTATTAGAAGGCATTAGAAGAATTAGAGATTCATTAGAAGTTAGATTGGATTAAAGAGGATTAGATTATAGAGAATAAGAGAGAGTTTTTATGAGATTGTTGTGAAAACACTATTTTGATAATAAAGTTCATCATGCATGAGGTGCCTTGAATCCTTTGATTGTCAAATGGTTGCATGGTCACATATTCTCTTTCTCATCCAGTAAATTTGAATTAGAATTTAAATGTATGTTAAAAGAATGACATATTGATAACAAAGATTAGTGAAACTTAGCTCATACTTTCTTTGAGTGGATGCTTTTCATTCAATGTGTAAAGTTAGACTGAGCTTTATCGTGGATGCTTAACTTCTGTTTGGATAATTATTGTTCGATTTGATGGTAGTTATTCATGACATGAAAATCATAAGCACATTCCCAGAAGATTGCACATGCTTTGTGTAGTTGTCGTTTACCGTGGCGAAGCAGAGTATTGTTTATTCGGTTTCATTCAATCTTTGTCGTCTCTTGATTTCGTAGGACTAGCATAGGATCTCTGAAAACCCTTACTCTTTTTCACTTTTTTTTACAGAGTCAAAAAATCCAAAATAATACTGCATTCACATCTTCGCTTTTCTGAGTAACCTACCAAAGTTAAATCCCAATTGTGCCCCCAGCAAATCACATCAAAACCACAGAGCTTATCCGCACTCATCTTAAACATTGGAATTACCATATGATCTTACTTGCAATCTTAGCATATGAGGTAATTTTTCAAGAGGGGATATAGCGTCTTTGACACTTTATTCTAGAATGTTTGTTGTGTCATAAAACACGCATCAACACCACCTCTGCTTTTGATGGACTTTAGTGACTTGAACATTTGAGGGAAGAGGAGCGGGAGCCACTCGACCATTCTTCTCATTCCCACCCGGAGCTATGACTGCTCGTTGATCTTCGACCCCTATAAAGGAAGAACCGTATTGAATGCCATCCCGATTTGTTGGTCCCTCAACCCAGAGGATCCACACTAAAGATACATTGGGGCCTAGGTGTTGATCGAATGAAGAACTCCTTACCGGAAGGAGCAGTTGATTGATACGATGAACCACCCCTGCTGGAAGACTTGCCTTTGCTCCGATTGCTGGGCATCCAACAAGGAAGGATCCTGCTTCCTCCCCCCCAGCATCCCAGATATTGCAAAACCCCCGACTTCCTTTGTTCCCCACCCGTCTCGGGAGACTTGACTGGAACTGTCCCAGTGAATAACCCGGACCAGCCTAACCTGCTTGCTGCTGGAAGTGGATTTATTGATTGAGTGGTCGCACCTTCACCTGGACCAGCATATTGTTGAAGAAGCTGCCTTTTCAAGCTCACGACCCGATGAACTCTGAGATATGTTCTCGATGGGGGGGAACGAAAGAGATAGATGCACTACTAATCAACTACCTTGACGAAGATTGGATTCCTTAACCTTGACTCCTACGACAATACTCTGCCAAAAGGAGAGGACTCGACCTCGACTGATAAGAAGCCATTCCATAACCTGCCTTCAACAGAGAACATAATACATTGGATTGGCCTACCCCGACTAACTTCTCAATTCACTGATCAGCATCCCACAACTAACTCCTTTGGGCCAGAGGGGAGATTGTTTGTTTGTTTGGCCCTATATCAAGCTAATGGCGGATCATCACTTATAGAAAGAATGTTAGGTTCTCACAGAAAATGGAGCTATCGATGCTGATGGTAACAGTACTAGCTAATAGCTAATGGATGTTTCTCAACAATAAATCTACTTCCTTTCGAGACTCGATAGGGATTACTGGATATGGCTAATTAACTACCTCCCATCCTTCCAACCTTCCTTTCGGTTGAGTTAACACTGGCATTGACTACTTCTCTGCCATCCTTCACCCCCGGTTGTTACTATCGCCCTACCTCCCTCCTAATCAACTAATCTACCTCCCTAGAGTTCTCACAACTACATATCTTTCGGTTGAGTTAACACTGGCATTGACTAGCTATTATTTTCCCTTCTCTGCCATCCTTCACCCCCGGTTGTTACTATCGCCCTACCTCCCTCCTAATCAACTAATCTACCTCCCTAGAGTTCTCACAACTACATATAGTTCATCCGACCATCCTTCATTGGCCATCCTTTCTTTGTTTCCGAGTGTAGGCCATGGGGTGGGTGGGAGTTCATCGGGTGGGGGCATATTTTAGTCGGTTTCTAGTTGGGCCTGCGGTTGCTGTTTGAGCTTCCTCCTCCCTAGGTGATGAAGGTAGTTAACTAGATCGACAAGATATCCTACCTATTGCTTGGGGGTCATCGACTAGCTATAATTCCCTCCCACCCGGGCTCCATTGACTAGCTATTATGGAGCATGCTTTGTCCAGCTAATAAACTACTTTCTTCCAAATAAACTATTTCTACTTGCCTCTCACCCGAACTGTCTATCTCAACTACCGGCCCTCCATCCTTCACCGAAGCAACTACCAGGTAATGGGACTCTTCACGAGATGCCGCAACCTCTGACTAGCTCTCCATCCTTCACCGAGGGTGAAGTAGGAGATATAAGATAAAGGTAGGAGCCCCCTAGGTCGAACAATCCAATGAAGGAGCTAGGAGGAAATGAAGGAGCCGGGAGGAGCCAGGAGGATACACCCTATCTAATACCATTTCCTCTTAAGGCTCTCTACAAGTGTTGGGCTTTCTCACACTTGCAACAAATCCACTAGAGCCTCAGGAGACACAACCCAGTGAGCTAAGCCCTGCTCTAATACTATTTGATACAACCTAGGCAAGGGGGTCAAATTAAAGACAACCTAAACCTAATAGTCTAGAACACACCATCACATGCACACATAGACAAAAGTGAGCACAATCATTATTTGCATTAAAGTTCAAAATCTGTCTATAAAAGGCTTACAACATGGTCAAAGAGCCTATTAATTATATAGTCCAGCAATGAACCAAAAGTTTGTTCTTAGTCCTAGAGGGGTGAGCTATAGACTAATTTTTTGCTCTTCTATTTTTCTCTGTGTTGCTGTTTTTTTCTCTACTGTCTCCCCAATATCACTCAGCTCAACATCCTTCATTTTTCTCATGTGGTTTGAATTCAGTTTCACACCTTGTCTCAGCCATTGCAATCCTTTTCTTGATTGAAACACTCCCTGAATTCCTTATGGGCATTGACAAAGGAAGCTTAATCCATAGGTAAGGCAACAATTAGCCTATAAATCACTATTTAACCAATCCAAGATGTCAACTTGGACTCCAATGCCTTAGTCCAACTCCTATGGCTGCCAGCATACATAATACAAGAAGATGTTTGTCCAAAAGAATACCAACAATTGCCACATCAAAGAAAAGTGGCAGTCATGGCAGAAAAGAGTGAGCAACAAACAAGTCATAATGTTTTGATGACCTAGTGCCACCCATGCCAAAAAAGACAAATGCTAGGCCCCTTTAAGAAGTTGATCAGTTGTCAGGTGGAATAACAACTGTGTACAAATCACATGAAAGCAGTGCACATCAATTTTGACATCAGCTATAATCACATGACAAAATGACCTAGCTTGGAACTTGTCTCCAAAGGTCTATAGCATGTTATCAAGTTGTTTGTAGCAGTCTAAATAACACTTGTAGCAGCTTCCAGTACATCGATAGTAGCTTCCTAACACCTGTAACAGCCTCCAATATACCTGTAGCAACTTCCACTACTCCTGCAACAGTCTAAATAACACCTATAGTTACTTGTAGATGACCTATAGCAGTCTACAACATGCCTGTAGCAACCCTCTAGAATGCATGTTTGACAAAAAGGCTTACCAAACAAACAACCACCAAAACTTTGAAATAATTTATTTTTAGTGATGTAAGATTGCTTGTGGATCAGGATGCTCTTGTGTCAGTAATATGACCTCCTCTTCAAAGAAGCATTGTTCTCAATGCTTTTAGTCTTTGATACTTAGAATGAATCCTTCATCTTCCCAAGAAGAAACCTCTAGTGGTAAGTTCTTCAATTTAATTAGATATTCAATGATTTTCCCCTTCCTTTAGACGCTTCTTTTATGAATGATGGCCATTGTTTCCAAAACGATCCTTCGTTCTTCATTTAACTTTGGAAACTCTGTTTGAACTGTAATTTTATTTCCAATATTCTTCTTCAAACATGACACATTGTTGCACCCCAACCAAAATGATCCCGTTCACTTGTTGCTAGTATCATTTTACCCTATTTCAATTATTTTGGATGTTGGTGTTACTGTTGTTTTTGTAACTTGGATGTTTTTAAACCAGGGTTACGAGGGGATGTGTCCCCCCCCCCAAAATCCCTCGTCCCGGGTACAAGGGGACGGCAAGGGGATGGGGCGTCCCAACATAAAACACGGGAAACGTCTCGGGGACAGGGGGGATGCCGTATCCCAAAGAGGGACGGCTGACCAATCTCGGGGATTGAAGGGGGACGGCTGAGCCGTCCCGGGGACGGCCAGCCGTCCCCTGCATTTTAAAGCACATGAACTTCAAAATAAAAGCATAAAGTTTTTAAAAAAAGCCCTGCCTACGTGGCATGTGTGGGCCCTACTATTTTGCACTCTTTTATGAAAGAAAAGAGGCCTCTAAAACTTCATTCTATTCATTTTGTTTGTGTGAGCAGCCCAGGGTTTGAGAAGAAAAAAAATTGCAGCCATTGAAGGAGAAGGAGCAGCAGTTTGAAGGAGGAGAGGAGGTTGAATAGTGTGTTGGGAGTGCAAATCCATCAAAGAGGTATGCATTTCCTTTCTCTATTCTCATTTTTTCATTTTTTTGCAAAATATGAAGTATACATAGTCTGATTTTTTTTATTTTTTTGCATTTTCAGTCAAAACTTGCATTCTGAAAACAAAAAACATGAGCAGCAATGAGGGTGGGAGTGATAGTGAAGTTGAAATGCAAGTTAGAAGGCAAACTAGAGAGCAAATAACCCCTACCCAACACCATCCTTCATCAACCAATAGGTCCAATGCCAAAACTATGAAGGACTACGCAAAACACCCACTAGAAAAAAAAAAACCATTCCTTCAATTTGTGACAGCCATGGGTGAAAGACAAAAAAATTCAGGGGGGAGTAGGGTTTGGTTTTGCCATGTTTGTGAAAAGGAGTTTAGGGGCAGCTACACTAGAGTTAGGTCTCATTTTTTGGGTGAGGTGGGCCATGGAGTTAGAATGTGTCCTGCATTGACAGATGCACTATTTATAGAGTGCCAAAAAATTCAAATGGAGTGTGATGGTGGGGTTCAAGGTGGGTCTCCTTCTTTCCCAAGTTCACAATCATCTATGCCTACTCCTACTCCTTTTCCTTCCACGGTTGGTAGTAGTGTTATCTTAAGAGGAAAGAGGAAGGTAATTGGTGGTGATAAGGCAGCCTCAGTTGAGTCCATGTTTCAAAACCAAGCACGAGAAACCTCTGAATCCTCCATTGCCAAATTCTTTTTTGCCCATGCCATTCCATTTCATGTGGCCCGTTCCTCTTATTTCAAACAAATGGTGAAAGACTTAAGTCGCTGTTGGTCCTTCATTTGTACCCCCTGGAGATCATAAGCTATGCACCACCCTCCTAGACAAAGAGTACTCCAAAGTTAATGTGTTAATGGAGGAGATGAGGCAAACATGGATGAGGACGGGGTGCTCTATAGTGATGGATGGGTGGACTGATTGTAGACGTCGGCCACTCATCAATGTCATAGTCACACGCCCTGCTGGTTCTTATTTTCTTAGAGCCGTAGATTGTTCAGGGAGACGTAAGGATGCTGACTTCCAATTTTCCATTTTGAGAGATGCCATAGAGGAGGTTGGGGCTGCAAATGTGGTGTAGGTGATCACCGATTCAACACGTGTGCAAATCGGCTGGGTTGATGGTGGAGGGTACTTACAGGCACATATTTTGGACCCCATGTTGTGTTCATGCATTGAACAATGCATTGGAAGACATAGGGAAGATGGATTGGGTGAAGAAAACGGTGGCAGAAGCTAGAGAAATTCAGATGTTCATTTGCAACCACCACACCTCACTTGCTCTTTTCAGGACATTTTCAAAGGAGTTTCTCAAACCTGTTGATACAAGGTATGCCATTTACTTCATTTTGTTTCACTTTCAATTTGTATTCATAATCTGATTTTGTTTTAAATTTTTATTTTTTAATGAATCATTGAATTAATGAATGTAGATATGCTACATACTTCATCCTATTGGAGAGGATGGTTGAGGTGCATGAGCCTCTACAACTAATGATGGTCAATGCTGAGTGGACTAGATGGCCTAATGCAAGTTCTACTCAAGGAAAGAGCATCAAACAAAAGATCCTCGATGATGATTGGTGGGCCAATGTGAGGTAAGACATTAGATGGCTGATTTTCATATTAAATTTCTGATTTTAATATTTTAATTTTATTGTCCAATGTTCCAACTTTTGAAGTTTCTAACATGTCAAATAACTTGTCAACTAATTATTTTGAACTTTTTGTTTGCATTTTGCAGATATAATCATATATTTGCTCCTTTATCTCGCCCATTGTAGATGTCATTAGATATGCTGATACAGACTCTCCTGGTCTTGGAGAGATATATGAGACATTTGACACTATGCTTGGGAAGATCAGGCAAGTTATTTTGGCAAAGGACCCCACTTTGGATTTATATGAGCAACACATTAGGCCTATTGTGACGCGGAGGTGGAATACAATGAACACCCCGCTTCATATGGCTGCCTTTGCTCTAAATCCAAAATGGTATGCACCAAGGGATGGTAGGGTGCCTCCATGTGATGATGCTGAGGTTTTAGATGGGTTCACACGGGCTATTGAAAAGATTTATTCAGCCGAGCAAGCTTCACTACTACGGTCACAATTTCTAGACTTTGCTAATCTTAATGGCCCAAACTTGAGCAAACCATAGGCGAGGTTGGATAGAGCTATATTAGCTCAAGTGAACCCTATTGGATGGTGGACCTATCATGGGAGAGATACACCGCAGTTGAAGATACTTGCCACTTGCCTTCTTGCACAGGTTGCTAGTTCCTCTGCTGCAGAGAGGAATTGGTCCACGTATGGCTTTATCCACTCTATCAAGAGGAATAGACTTACCTCTAGACGAGCGGAGAAGCTAGTGGCTGTTCATAGTGCTCTTCGGGTTCAGGATCGACAGACTCCAAAGTATCAACAGACTCCAGCTCTACGGTGGGATATTGATCTCGAGGACGCGGCTTAGGTAGATGAGGAGACAGCTG
Organism: Sequoia sempervirens; assembly: GCA_007258455.2. NCBI lineage: Eukaryota > Viridiplantae > Streptophyta > Pinopsida > Cupressales > Cupressaceae > Sequoia > Sequoia sempervirens. The sequence continues at coordinate 647,242 of VDFB02142776.1, forward strand.
AGGGCTTGGTTGGGGTCCCATTGGCTGAGGAGGAGCATTACAGTGGCAGTGACTCAGAGGATGACTCTGATTTTGATGCAGTTATGAGAGATGATTAGGGGCAGCAGTGCTCTTTGTTTATTTTGTATTCATTATTGACATACGATATTGTATTTTGATTTTCATAGCAAACTAAAACTTTAAAACTATATGGCAGCAATGTAGCCTTTGGGCATTTTGATATAAGTTTATAAATTATAACTTGGAGGTTGTTTCATGATTCGTGTATGTTAATTTTGAATGCGTATTGAGTATTGGCATAATGTTGAACACAAATGTTATATGTTAATGTTCTATAATGTGTATTATGCATGCCTTATTCATGTTATCTATTGAATATTTAAAATTTCCCTATATTTTTAAAATTTTCCCTATATTTTTATATAGCCGTCCCCTGTCGTCCCTAATTTTGGCCTCAAAAATTGAAAACTTGGGGACTCGTCCCGCCGTCCCCGTCCCGGAAACTTGGGGTAACCTTGTTTTAAACCAAATAAATGTCATGAAGTCTCGTCATTATCATTAAGATGCAGGTATGAATCAAGAAGGAAAGAAAATTAAGAAGATTTGGTCCCAAAAAATATAATCGTATGGAAGTGCCAAAAGCTCATCTAGTCACTCCAAAAAGCCAAAAGTCAAATTTATCAGATTTTGGTGAAAATTTGTAGGTGAAATAGGTTTTGTTTTTTGATTTGAGTTCACTAGTGCTAATGGATTTTGGAAAACATCAGTTAGGCTCAAAGTGCCAAAAATGATCTGTGTTGTGTTGGGTCAAATGAAAAATTGATGACATTAAAAAAAGAGGAAAAGGTCATCTTGGCGGAAGAAATGCACAAAGTGTCACTTTTGGAAAAAGTGCCAAAATGCAATTGGCATGTGCTAGAGCACCAATGGCATAAGTGAAAAATAAACCAAACAAAAAGATTTAAAAAATTAATTTTGTCAGATTTTGGAGAAAATTTGTAGGTGAAATGGGTTTTTTGATTTGAGTCCGCTAGTATGATTGGATTTTGGAAAAAGTCATGTAGGTTCAAAGTGCCAAAAATGCTTGACTGGAAAGCACTTATGGTGGGCTAAAGTGGCAGTTTGGCATAAATGTCAACTGTGCCAAAATGTTAACCACACACACCCCTTGGCTGTTTGACCTTAACGAAAAAACCTTTTGTTCAAACACTTCATGAGTGTTGCCCTGCCTAGGAGAGAATAGAGAATTTCATAGGGTGTTTTTCATCATTTTCGTCACTCAAGACTTAATCTCAGAATTTTTTATGGTTAATGCATTTACAATCATCCAACAAATAAAGAGCTCCATTGGAAGAAGATTTATTGATGTTTTTCATACTTGGTATGAAGAAAGAGGCGTGTGTGTCAAGGCATTTGAGCAAGGCAGATTGAGGGCAGATTTTTCATTCCTCTTGGTGCATTTATTATATAATAATCTTGCTCCTTCATAATTTTGAGTAAGTTATTTTTACTCAAAATCCATTCCTACTTTTGCATTTTTGAATCCTATAACCCTAGTTTGCAAACATGAAAGATTTTGGCTTATATTTTATCAAAAATCCAGACAGAGGACATTATATAAATGATTGACAAAGTGTATCCCATAAGGTTACCAAAATGAAATATCAATTCTATGGCATTCCTACCCCTATGTTTCTTTAAAGTGATTTGGCAAACATTTGGGATGCCAAAATAGGGTACATGAATTTGCGAAGGAAATATTTGATAGCGAAAGCTCAAAAGGAGGACGAATTGGCTAAATGTTTACGTTTCTTTTGTATTTTGGAGCCATGATATTCCCCGAATCCCTCTAGTCTCCCGAGCTTGTTCTCATGGCTGCCAAATTTTATAACCAAGATAGAAGGGAAATTAGAGATTTTGGTGGGTAGATATTGGCTAGTTTCACTCTAGAGGTCTTTGATAATTTATAGAGCATTCCCATTTTAGATAATAAAGCTTAGCAGCCAAAGCCTAACCAGAAAGGCTAGCCTGCCGCAAACCAAGACCACCCTCTTGCAATGGTCTACATATAGTCTCCCACTTTACCGAACTCCACTTTGATGAAGCCAAATTACCAGCCCATAAGAATTGCCTTGCCAAAGCATCCATATCCGTGATGAAGCTTGCAGGAGCAGTCTTATTGTTAGGATGACTATGGTTGAATCTCAAGCACAATGGGATTCAAATGAAGAAGCATGTTTAAGTAGGTTTTTATTAGAAAATAACATCAACAAGCAACTAATCACCACATATAGATAAAAATAACTGTGATAAAATTGTAGAAAGCATTACACAATATGTACATGGGGAAAACCATTTTGGGTGTAAAAACCCCACAAAACACCATTCATTATTGAGAAATCTTATAATAATGTCTCACATGCATATACAATGCATTAATATAATATCAAATGCTTTATGATTGCCTATATTTAAAGCAATCTAAAGGTTTGGTGAATAGATCACAACCATTCACCGTATAACATTTTGGTTATACATTTAATTAATAAATTAGTTATTTTTCTAGAAAGATGAACTTTATAAATGATCCCTTGTTGCATTTTATAAGGATCATACCTTATAAGTTACAGTCTTATAAATGTTATTTAGGAGTACTTATATTAAGTGAAGTCCTTAAATAAACATTATGCTTTAACACTCCCCCTCAATGTTTATAGGGGGTTCATTTTGTCAATTCCTTTAAGAAGAAAAAATGAAGCTCCTTAATAACACAGGACTTCTTTGACAAGCATGTCATAGGGATAAAAATACACACCAAGATGAAGATCATGTATTTTGGACTACATGATAAATTTTGTCATAGTTTAGATCCCAATTTCCTCATGATGACGTTTTAACGAGGTCTTATAAAGTTTTTGTTAGAGCCCAGGTCTCCTCAAACTAGTTTCCTAGGTTCGTGTTATAATAATAATGCTCGTAGGTATCATATACGATGCTTTAAAAATGGAAGAAGGAATACAGAGGAAGAGATACCTAGTGCCCATAGGACTTATATATAAAGCATGTAAAATGCCTATAGATATTACCTACAATGTGTATAGGTCTTATATGTGCCCTTAGGTCTTATTGAATGCCTATAGGTCTTACATGTGCCCTTAGATCCTATATGCAGAGTTAGCCAGTAGGAGGTGTCATTGTTATGAACACTCCCCCTCAATGGCAACTATATGGGGCTAAGCTTTGTAATAGAGGCACTGCATAGATGATTTCTTGATTGTTGGGGTTCCAACATAGTTCTCTTTGAGCACAGTATATCTACCACCTGATAATCAATCTAATAGGAATGGAGAGTACTTTTATGATGGATGTTGGAATTGATTGTCGTCGATGTCAAATGAGTATGAAAGATTGTTAGAATATTGTCATTGATGTCAAAGATGTATAAGTGAGATTGTTGGCAATTTTATTATCATTGATATCAAAGGGTAAATCGCTGTCAAAGGATAAAGAACATCAAATGAAGGACATCGAATAAGGCCAAAGGCCACTAATCGTTTCAAATAGCATATCACATTATTTGAAGGTGGTTAATGACAAGTTTAAGTTTAACTTTATTCTGTCCTATTCATGGCCGACCCTCTTTACATATGCAAATCACAAATCAAAGACATCTAATGTGAAAATTGGACTCCCTATGAAGATTACATTGCCGGTCATATTCATATCAATTAATACCTATGTTTGGTCAACCATATTCTCATTACAACTTAGTCATTAGCTGGCCGACTTCATTATGATTGTTATGCTGATCCTTGGTAATGGCACCCAAAACGAAGATGTTATTCATTTTATGAAGCTGACTTCTTATGATAAGTGCCCAATATATATATATATATATAAATAGCGATTCATATTTAAATAAATGGAGCAGCAATTAATATTAATATTGTAAAAGATGCAGCGATCAATATTGTAAAAGTGCAGCGATTAGTAAAGTGACTAAGGGCAGCAGTGTTTGGTTAAGAAAATAAGGTTAATAAGGCAGCAATCAAGATTAATGAAAGGCAACAATCAAGATTAATGGAAGGCAGGTTTGTTGATAAAGGGACATGTCTTTTTAGAAGGTCGTCTCTATTCAAAGAGATGTCTCTCTTCATGGAGGCATAAGGATATAAGATGAGATGAGTGTTTTGAAGAGATGCAATTAATGAGAAATAAGTGAATAAGAGCAGACTTGCAGCAGTCCTAATAGAAGAGAATATGAAGTGTAATTCAGATTTATATCAGAATATATGAAGAGAGTAATAATGTTACGAAGAGAAGAACATATGATGCATAATTTGAGAGCTGATTTGTAAGTGAAATTAGAGCAAGCCTTAAGGCAGAAATACTTGTGGAAGTAGTGCATTATTGTGATCAGATTTGTTGAGTGAATACATTGCAATATTTAAATCAGATCGGTGAAAGAAAGATACACATCACTTGAATCAGATTTGTGAAAGAAGAACTCAGATTTGTGGAGGACATTGTATGATTTGTGATCAGACTCGTGAAGGAAAGACTTACATCATTCAAAGTCAGATTTGTAATCAGATTTGTGTGGAGAAGTAAGCTATATCATTCATTGAAGAATTTGAAGGTTGGTGCCTATCATAGAAGAGATTGGCATCTCTTACTAAATTGGTGCTCAGTTGTGGGGATTGGAGTCTCCAGTGGGTTGCTGCCTACAAGTTCTGTATGGGGATTGGTGCCTACAAAAGAAGACTTGTAAGAGAAGTAGGTTGGTGCCTACAAAGAAGATCAATTTATATATATAAGCAATATTTTGCTTTGGTTTTCTCCCGCAAGGGTTTTGTTGATGCGTGTTTTATGACACAGCAAACATTCTAGAATAAAGTGTCAAAGACGCTCTATCCCTTACCCGAGGAGGTGCCCCTGGTCCGGTCAATATTTCTTATTCTGGTGTTTATCAGTGGTGGTATACAATTGGCTTACGCACTAATGAAGATCTTTATACTGGAGCTCTTTTCTTGCTATTTCTTTCTGCTCTCTTTTTAACAGCGGGTTGGTAAGACTGCAAGAAAGATCATACGGCAATTCCAATGTTTTAGTTAAGTGTGGATAAGCTATGTGGTCAATGTGATTTTCCGGGGGCACAATAGGGATTTACTTTTGTAAGTTACTCAGAAAAGCAAAGACTTGAATGCGGTATCATTTTGGAATTTTTTGACTTTAAAAAAAAGATGAAAAAGAGTAAGGGTTTAGGAGTCCTATGCTATTCCTATGAAATCAAGAGATGGCAAGGATTGAGTGAAACTAAATAAACAATACTTTGCTTCGCCACGCTAAACGACAACTACACAAAGCAAGTGCAATCTTCTGGGATCTGTGCTTAAAATTTCTTTACCACGAACAATACCATCAATAGAACAACATTATTCGAAGTAAACGTTGAAGCATCCACAATAAAGCTCAGTCTAACTTTACACATTGAATGAAAAACATCCACTCAAAGAAAGTATGAGCTAAGTTTCACTAATCTTTGCTATCAATCTATCATTCCCTTAACATACATTCAAAAAGAAATTCTTATTCAATGAGGAAGAGAAATATGTAACCATGCAACCATTTGACAATGAAAGAATTCAAAGCATCTCATGCATCATGAACTTTATTATCAAAAATAGTCTTTTTGCAACAATTTCATAAACTCCTTCTCTCTTATTATCTATGCTCTATTTCTTTCTATGTCTTCTCCTTCTATTCTTCTATATCCTCTATCTATTCTATATCTCTCTATAAGAGAATGAGAGTGGGTTTATATAGAGTTCCCGGGGTACAATGAACAGCCAAGATTAATCTGGAATCAATGGCAGAGATTGAAAATAAACAACCCTAATTAGGGTTTCCTAAAACACAATCAGTAATCAATGAGATAACAGGCAGTGAACTGGAGTGAAAAGCTATTCTTAAGGAGGTGCATCCTTATCCTCTTTGGTTGCAGTATACTGGATGAATTTAGAAACTATCATTTCAACCTCCTCGATCGTGACAGGTGGCAGTGCATTGACCCTAAATTCTAGCAGATCTAGATCATCCGAGCATTAAGCAAAAGTGTCTTCCCATTCTGATTCCTGTTGCTGGAATGTAATGTCCCCATTTTTACCATACGCTCTTCATTTGGATTTAGCCTATTTCCGAGAATCCGTAGGCTACTCAGTTGTGCAAAATTAGGGTTTCCTCTTACAGATACTGCTCAGTTGGCGTTAAGAGGATATTGTGTTACTATTTATAGCAGTTTGCTAGTTTTAGCAAGTCTATCTTTTGGTAGTATCTGTCTAGCAGTAGTTCAATCTTTTGCAGTTCAGTGTTCAGTTTGGCTTTTTGTTGTTTTGATGTGAACTTACTATTTATAGCAGTTGGCTATTTTTAGTAAGTCTAATTTCGGCAGTGGCATCATCAGCAGTTCAACTCAATTCATCTTGCTATCCATCAATTTCAGTATTGGCATTGGTTTTGGTTATTTCCATGGACTGAGTTTTTATGCTTAGTCAATTTCATGTTTTTTAGTTGTACCCCACGCCTAGGCTTAATAACTTCATGTTGTTTTAAAGAGGGGTCATGTTGAGCATTTAATGATTTAAATAAATGCTTTATTGTTGCAATTTGGAAATGGACGCCTAAAAGGAAAGTTGAATAATGTTTTATTATTTCAAAAAGTAAATGCTTAAAAGGTGGCGTCCCTCTTGGAAGTTGAAGTGATTCGACTTCTTGGAATTTGAAGTGTTTCATTTCCCAATTGAAACTTATATATATTGCTGCTGTTTGAAGAGCTGATTATCTTTGGAAATATTGTAAAGTTATGCTGCTGGTTTGAAATTCAGAATCTGGTTAAGGCAAAGCTTAGCAATTTGTCTCCATTCTTCGGGCCTGAAACTATGGTTCCCTAGATGGTGGATTGAGTGTGTGCTTCATTCAGAAGTGCACATTGAGCTTCATTGTTGGAGAATTTGAAGTATTTTTCAGTTTTTGAGCTTGCTGGTTCATTCATGGCTGAAGGTGATTTTCATTAACAGCTCTTTGTACGATTTTAATATGCTTTTGGGTATTGAAGATATGGATTCATAGCACATGGGCGCCCCTTCCCATAGAAGATCAGAATTTATTTCAAAATATTTATTTTTATTCTTGCAAAATCGCCCTTGCTAAGGGTCGTACCATGTTGGGAGCATTGGGAATTGTGCAAGTAAATTAATGGTTGCTTTTTGAAGTTGTTTCATCATCATGACATGGGCGCCTATCCTCCAGAGGTTCATTGCAATTGATTTCACTCAATTTGGAGGTAAATTGATAAAGTATGTGCATTTCATTGATTCACAAGTTGTTGGTTTACAGTTTCAGTTTGCTGGTTTTTTATATTAGACTTCAAAAGAATCAGATTTATGCTTCATTTTAAGTGTTTTGATAGCTTTGTAACTTGAAAGAATCATCCTTTATATATTTGCAATCATTCTATCATTGTAACACTCGTAATTTGCAGTTTTTCTTTAATTGTAAGGTTGTGAATTAGTAGTACTAATCCAACCATTTTGTTACTGTATTTACTTGTGATTAATTGATGCAACTATTGTAACCCCTGGATGGTTTACCGCCAGTGTGGAGTAATTTGATTTGTAATTTCATTTACCACTCACTGTTAAGTGGAGAATTCCCACTCTCAAGTGGATGCCCGCCGCAGAGGATGAATTAGTTGAATTGTTTGTAGTATTCCCCCCACTGTTTAAGTGGTTGAGCAGAAATCTTTATGGCTGGTTCACAGCCTAAGTTCTTTCAGTTTTGTAATACTTACTCCGCCATATGTTAGCACCTTGCCTTCAAAGGGATCTTGTGTGCACATTCTTGGCATTGAGTCTTATCATTTACTTTCAGTTGTTGAGTTATTTAGATCCTAGGGATCCTTTGACCATATGCTCACCCCTCTTCCTTCAATGGTTTTAGGGCGCATTCTTGGTTAGAGTTACCTTTCGCATCGTTTTGGTTTTGGAGCTAACCTTAACGGGTGCGTGTTGCAATTGTAATTGATATGTAAAATCAAGAAAATTTTTAAGGGGCATATTTCATGGAAATTGCGAAAGATGAACAGGAAGTCAGCTGCCTTAGTCAAATTTTGCTTGCGGACAGGCCCAGTAGTGAAGAAGACTTCCTGAACTTTGCTCTTCAAGTTTTCAAACTACAAGTTGTTTGCTCGTACAATGTCCTTCTCCAACGCATCTGCAGTATAGCTAGAATCTTCTCCCGAACTTCTTTTGTCCTTTTCTCAATTCGGATGGTATATGCCTTTATCTTTTCTATGATCTCACTTCGTATGATCAATGTCATGTACCAACTGCTGAAATCATACGCTGCACCTTGTGTAATTACTTTTCCGTTGACTAGCTCTTGCTTCGACACTCCTTTAAGCACTTTGAGACATGGAATGATTCTGTCTCGAACATCCTGAGCATTATCCCATGCCTCTACCAATGTTGCAATCCTTAAGAGAAAAGAAGTTTTCCCATATGCCAATGCTAGTCTTTCTGCAAATATGGCCACCTCTTGTCTGTTGCTGATTAGCCATTCTTTAGTCTCCTTGGCTATATTTTTCTCTTCTTCTAAAATCTCCTGAGAAGTATCCATCAGTGGAGGGGCTGTTGAGGTAGTTTGATCGAGAGGCTTAGTTAGGTGCTGAATATACTCCTTGAGTCATTCAACCTCTCGTTTATACTCTTTTTTCTTCACAATTTCCTTCTCTAGCCTTGCTTTGATAGTGGCAACAAAATTATCCAACTCTTCCATTTCCTGTCCTTTTGTGGTAGGGCCTAAATCGACAGTGGTAATGGCATACTCCTGGGGAGTAATCTCTTCCCTCGACTTGTCAACTATCGGTACAGCAACTTGGACTGTACGATGCCTAGCTTCATCTCTCTGAATGGTGGAGAAGGTCTTGGTAGGCTTTTTTGCACTGACTGCTTCCAATCTGGCCAGGAAATCGGCCATGTCATCTTCTTCTAGAACTTTTTCAGGCTCCTTTATCTTCAATCTCTCTTTCAGCCAATCAAGAATAGTTGGCTGTGCAGTATCTTCTTCTTCCTGAATGTCCTGCATGACCTGGATTTCTTGGATCCCTCTCAAGGCTGAAATCATCCCTTCTTCAAACTCGTCATCCAAAATGTCAACTTCATTGTTTGATTCCAAAACCTCGGTGTCTGTGGGTGATGGAGGCTCGTCATCTTCGGGTTGAACAGGGATAGGAGAGGGAATCCTTATATCTCCCAGAGATTCATCAATGTCAAAAATTTCATTCATATTTGCAGAGACAGCAGAATGAAGAGGCTCCAGCTTATGCTGCTTCTTGGCAGGTTCTTCGTTTGCAATTTCTTTTTCCTTTGTCTCCTTCCTTTTCTTAGGATTAGAGCTCTCAATTGGCTCGTCTCCCTATGATGCTCCAGCGTTAGACGAGTAAGATTCTGATTGGCCCATCAAAGTGTATGTCAAAGGCATACCCTTCCGCTGTAGTTCTTTAATCTGCTGGTCTGCCCACCATTGTGAATACTTGGTGACAGGCCTCATGAAGGTGTCCAAGTTAGAGATTTCCGGTTTTGACTAGCGCATGGGAGGAAGAGGTTGATTTCCATCAAAACCTGGCTATGTAAATTTGCCATCATCTTCAAGTTGGTTTGGCACGCGAAAGAGTTCTATCGTTCTAATCAAGCTGATAGGCAGTTTGGACCACAATCTTTTCCTAACATCAAATTCATCTGCGGCATTGGCCCAGTAATCTTCTAAGTCCACTCGGTGTTTATATTTTCATCCGTTCACAATTCCGATGTGGTGGTGAGGATCAAAATTGGCTTGAGATCTGTATGATGTGAACGGATACCACTGCATTTCTAGTCTAGCACCTTCAGCTGCCTATGCAGACGAACAATATTCTTCCATGTTCTCGATAAAGAATGGGAAAGCAACGGCTGCTTTCTGCTTCGGCCTTTGGATATTTTGAAAAGTCTCCAATTGCCTAAGAACCTCCAGTAGGATCATCCTATGGGTGGGGTAGACGGGAAGCTTGTACGGATTCCCAGTGAATCCTTGGATTCGAACATAAGTGAATTTAGAAAACTAGATGTACTAGGATCCATATTTACTGATAAGGCTCTTTGCTTCATGTGTCAGCCTCTGATGGGTTCCCTCTTGTAGCATCCTTGTGATGAACATCAAGAATGCATCGTGCGCTCTTCTGAAATGGGACTTGGCAGATAGCTGCAATTGAGAATAACATTCATACACTTTGAATTGATTTTCTCCATTTCCAACAACACCTTTGCATATCAATCCAGGATATTTATAGGCTCTGGCCAATAGATAAATGACGTAAGAACTCATATGGAATGACTTAGTTCTTTCAAGGTTGATAAATTGCTCATGGATGTTATCACTGATCATTCTTGACTAGTTAAACATTCTGACTCTGGAGGTGATTTCCTCGATAAAGAAGTACATCCATGTTTCAAAATAGGCGCCTTGAGGATTGCCCATTATTCTGTTCAAAAGGAAAACGATATCACCGTAGTCCTTAAAATTTGTCCTGCGCAACCTCTTAGGCATTTTCTTAGCGGAAGCTCTTGGCTTTTCCAACCATGTTTTATTGATATGAGTTGCACATTGATATGCCCGATCCTCAAAGATTCTTTTGGCTTCCCCTTTTGTTTTATATGAAGCTCGAACATGGTTAGGTATGCCAAATGCCTCTTGGATAGCTAGTTCTCCAAGGTGCGCCAAAATTTTTCCATCAGGAGCTATTATCTGTCTTTCCTGCGGATTGTAATGTCTTGCACATTCGACCATCAAGTCGACACACTGGGTTGCTGGAGGAAATCCGGCAGCTTGAACAATTCCATTGCGCATCATTCGGCAGGCAATTGTTGTGGGCATAAGTCCATTTAATCCATACATCCTTTTCTTGAATTCTTCAAAGTCCACATGTCCGAGGTCTGTATCCACAATGTTCTTCCACTTGGAAGTGATTTTTGTCTCCTGTTGGGCTCCCTTGCTAGCGAACTTCATTGGTGCTTTCTTTGATGATCCTTTGGGAATGGTCATCAACCTGCAAGAAAGAGAATACAATAAACATTAAATTATTTCTTTAAAATTTTCTTGTGAAAATTCTAACTTTCAGCTTGTTGAAAGTTAAATTCGATGAAAAAAGCAAGTTGAGTAATAACACTTAGCGAATTTTTTGAAGATAAAATGAAGACAAAGGTAAAAATAATTTATCAAACTTCAGGATTACACTCTGTGGCTGGCAATTTAATTGTAAACTTCGAAAATCTAGTGTTTATTGCCAAAAAGCGAGCAATCCTCTTGAAAATTTCGACCTTCAGCCTAGAATTCCACCTCTTTCTTCATTTCTCTCTCCTTGAAATCAATTACTCAACTCTCAAAAATTTCTATCTTTTAAAAATCTCTCTCGAGAAATTTCTAACTCTTGAAAAATTCTAACTCTCGAAAAATTACTAACTCTTGAAATGGAGAGAGAGCTAAACCACTTCTCAAATCGAAATTGTGAGTTGATAATGACTTGAGAATGCTTTATAAAGTTGAAAATTTCGATCCATTTAGCAATTCTCTCAAGTCCATCGAATGTAGACTCTTGTTCATTGAGGAAAGTTTCTAAATTTTTTAGCTCTTCATCGAAATTTTGAAGTTTATCTATAGAGCTCAATTTTTCTCTAAGTGTTTGAAAATAATTAAAGGTTTGTCATGTGATTTTTTCGATTTTCTCAACCTTTAATTCTTTTATTTTTTAGATTTACCCATGCTTTATTTTAATTTGGCAATTTTCCATGGGTTTTTTCCTTCCTCTTCACCATGGCGGATTTTCTTATGTCTTGGCCATTTTACCATTTCCCTTTGGATGTTCTTATGCCTTAGACAAATTTTGCTAGGCAAACTTTTATCTTTCTTCACCATGTTCTCTACAAGTCGGACTTCCAAGATATTTTGCCATTCATCTTCTAGGTAAGGCAAACTTGGCATAATTCTTTCCATCTTCATTTCAAAGTCTAGGCGGACTTTTATAAGATTTCTTCACCCTTCATTTCATACTTAGTCAAAATTTTAATCATTTCTTCCAAGGGCGGACATTCTTTCTACCTTTCCACTTGTCCATACTTAGCCAAAAATTCTAACTTTTTCCTCTTGCTAGGCTGGGCGGACTTCCAAGAAGTCTTGCCACTTGCCAAGGGCGGACTTTCCATCCTCCTTTCCATCTCCCAAGGGCGGACTTTCTTAAGGTTTTGCCATCTTTCATCTTATACTTAGTCAAAAATCCAACCTTTTCAAGCTTGGGCGGACTTTGAAGAAAGTTTTCCAAGTGTTTTATACTTAGCCAAAATTTTCAGTTTTTCTCTTACCAAGCTGGGGCGGACTTTGAAGGGGTCTTGCCATAGTCAAGGGCGGACTTTGGAGAGTTCTTGCCATAGCTGGGCGGACTTGACAACATTTTTGCCACTCCTATCAAGGGCGGACTTTGGAGAGGTCTTTACATTCCTCTTTTTGGCATGGGCGGACTTCCAAGAAGTCTTGGCATCTATCCATCAACTGCTGGGTGAACTTTCCATTGACCTTGCCATGTGCATCTTGAGCATGGGCGGACTTCCTGAACCTTCTGCCATTTCTCCTTCCATTGCTGGGCGAATTTCTTCAGAATTTCATGCCTTTAATCAGATTTTTGGTTGATTTTCTCAAATTTTTTACTGCTTTTGCATTGCTTTTCATGCTTTTTGTCTGATTTTTTCTAGATTTTTTGATCTAAAGGACCTGCTTTTTGATTGATTTTCTGATATTTCAGTGGCCTTTTGCATGCTTTTTACTTGCTTTTTTAGATTTTTGGGTGATTTTTGCATGCTTTTCAGTCTAAAGATAGAAACTTTGACTCTTTGATCGATGGGGACCTTGGCATTTGCCAAAAATAGAAAAAGCGAAAAAGCAACTTTCTAAAAATAGTAAATTCCCAAATGGCCTAAAAGTGCCAAAAACGAAAAAAGAAAAAAGCAAAAACGCAAAATCCCTAAAAAGTAGGAAGTGTCAGAATTGGGGGAAAGCACAGGCGATCCTCATCTGTAGGGTCCTCTGAACACTTCTACGACGTTTGCGTGTAGTTTAAGGCTTGAAATCTCAACTTGGCTTAGGTGATGACTCCGGACTCCGACACCCACAAAGCGAAAGAGCTTACAAAAATGCAACCCAAAATTAAACCCTAAAAACAAACTGGCGAGGATCCCCATGTGCAATGGGGCGATGTGTGAAATAGGTCACAACAGGTTTCCACGTAAATCATGTGTTCTTCAAGTGTTCTTAATTGCTAGATCTTGCATGTGTTATTGTTGTGGTTGATTATGTTTCAAAAAGTAAAAGATTGTTGTTATACTGATTCACCTCCCCCACCCCTTCTCAATATAATTGTGTGCTCATCAATGGAAAACTTTCCCATGAACTTTAATGTGCTTTATTTTTGAATGTATGAACATGAGCCTTTGGCAAGAGCAAATAGCTTTGGTTATCATATAATAAAGTGGGACTTTTACTAGTAAATATCCATAGAAGGTTGTTGTTTTAAGTATTACTTCGTCCATGTGATAGCACCTGCACCATTATTTTGAAGACATAACCTAAGGTATACACCTTGTCAATAGGATCACTAGCATAGTCAGTAACACAAAATTGAGTAAATTTTTTTCTTAGTGCAATAATAATAAAGACCATAATTTATACCTTTAATATACTTTTAATGTACATTTTTCATTTTCCAATGATCCATATAGAATATTGTAGAAATTTATATTAAAAAAATTTACTTTATAGGTATTATTTAATCTAGATATTGTTAGTTTTTTTTTAATTGGTCTTTTTTTATACCAAAGTGAGATAAATATTACTCTTAATAGATATGAAAATCAATGGGATCATATGACATTTTTAAGTGTATGCTTTGCTTTGAGATACTTGTAAATGATCCTAGAATATAATCAATCCAAATGATGAAGAAGACTTAATTTTGTTATCGCAAATAATTGTTTTGATTTAATTATAATAAGTAATTCATCCACATCTAACATTGTTATGATGTGTTGACAATACTCAAATGAAAATAATGGTTTATCCATCTCTATCAAGGAGATCAAAGGAATGGGATTTTCACAAGTAGGTATAGATTCCAATGTTCCTTTAAGGAGTGAATAGTCATTCAACTAAACATATAGTAATGAGTGAGTTATCCTTTCTAGGTTTGCTCCTCGAATAGTTTCTTAAGGCAACAACCAACCACTGTAAGTGGGTGCTTTGTACCCAAGAAGATTAATTTAAAAAAAAAATACAGGAAGCTTATAAAAAATGCAAGCTGAAGTAACACTCAAGAGAGAAAAGAAAATATAGTAACCAAAAATGTTTTGAAAGTATGAATGTATAAGAGTTCAACATCTTTTGCCCTTGGCTTTTGATTCACCTTGTCTTTGTAGAAGGGGATGGACTATTTTTGTCCATTTTGATATAACAAGAATGAGAAGTGTTTGAGAGAGACATTGACCTCCATAGATGGTTGTGAAAACCACCTACATACTTTATCAACATGTCATCCTCTTGGATCGTACCTTTTTCACTTGTAATATCTTGTGCTTCTTGATTATGTTAGTTTTAATATAACAATCTTCAAATAATTAATATCAAATGTTATCAATCCCCCAACCATGCAAACTCATCCAAGGTTCTCATTAATTTATTTCACATACAAGGTAATCATCTCAACTTAGAGTATAGACATATGATCCCATATGTGTGACAATACAAATTATATGTCATCTCTTACTTTAGAGGTGACAACTATTTTAACATAGATGACAAAAAGCATCCTCTATGGCTACAAAGGAGATATTAATAAACTAATGATTTTCAGGTCCAAGTTGTTCCATGGTAGTTGGTACAGTAAAAATGTTGATACCTGATTAAAAGTAATGAGGCCAGAAAATTACTCTTATGGACTATCTTTAGCACAGATTCCCCAAAAAGTATCCTCAAACCTTGGTACTATTTAGTACTTTCCTTTAATAGATTCATATACCTCCTTAATGAGGTAAGGTAATAATGGAAAAATAGGTCCTTGATGAACTTAGGGAAAATTCTATTGTGGAGAAGATTTATACACTAGTTTCTAAGAGAGAAATTGAGAGTTCTAATGTACATAAGATTACCATCTTGAGAGAGGATGGTGTTCTAAGTAAACTATTGATAAGAACAAGTTAAATGGCAATTTCTGTTGTAATACTAATGTTCAGCTGATGTAATATTGAATATTCTTTTTATATCAATGTGATATAAGATGGCTTGCTTCCAAAAAAGAAATAGTAATAAGAGATACAACTCTATAAGAGAATTATGGACACCAATGATAAGATTCTTTTAAGTAGCGATGGCTACATATTCAGTCACAAGAATAGGGGCAGGAGGTATTGGAGGCTGGCTAGGTTGTCGCAATAATAAGGAATTCTTGAACTAGAAGTAACATGCAAATCTATTAGAGGAATTCTTGTGCAAGTCTGAAAATCTCTATCTTGGCAACAATTTGGGCTCCAACATGGGAATTGGACATCCGCTCGATGACTGTGTAGAGCCCACTCAAAACCTCCTCATCCACCTTGAATTCAGAGCGGAATTGGAATGCTTGCCGGATTGAGACAATATGCTGCTGCATGTAGGGGCTTGTGAAGCTGGAGGTGCCATCGTCTATCAATGATCTCCCAAATGGGGTGATACTTATCATCAACTCCCCCATAATGGATCTAATGGCCTCTTTGGTCCTATCCATGCCCTCATATATGTAGCCCATTGCGGGCTTCTCCTCATCAACGACTTGTAATAGAACCACTAAAGGCTTTGTGAACTACAATTATTATGAAACATTGACATAAGAGTCAACAAAAATAAGCAAATAAAATAAAATAAGAATGGAAATATAATGTAGAATTACTAAACTAATTACTAATTACATTTACCTTGACAATTTCCACAGAAGGTACCCAAAAGCCCTGATCATCAAAAATCCAAGTTGACACTTTATCCCCTACATTTGTCTTAGCATATGTTGAGGAAGTCCACTCCTCACTAACAAACATCCGCCTCAAAGCTCCCTTTGACTGCAACAAGGATTGTAGAGTGATGAAATTGGAAGCAAAGCGGGTTATCCCAGGGCGAGCCAACTCCTTCTACCCTGTGTATTGCCTCATAAGGTTGAGGACCCATGTGTGATTATATATGAACTTACAAATATTCTTTGCGGTCTCCACACATGCTTTGATCCAGGCAATCTTGCCAAGATCCTCCAATATGAGGTCAAGGCAATGAGCGGCACAAGGTGTCCAAAACAATGATGGGTGCCTATCCATCAATATTTTACCTGCAGCAACATAATTTTCTGCATTATCCATGACTATTTGCAACACATTCTCCTCCTCTACCTCAACCAAGACACCCTCTAAAGCCTCACAAAGAAATTTAGCATTTTTGGTGTTGCCGGATGCATCAATAGATTTGATGAACATAGTACCACCTGAAAAAAATAAAAATAAATAAATAAATGATTCAATAAAACATAAATTAAAAATCTTGATTGTTAATCACTAAATCAATGCATTTTAGGAAGTAAAATATTTACCTGAGGAAGAAACAAGAAAATTGAGCAATGTACTGTTTCTTCTATTGGTCCAACCATCGGTCATGATGGTGCAACCCTTCTTCCTCCAAATGTCTCGCTACTCCTCTATTGTGGCTTTCACATCAGCCACCTTTTGGGACAAAATGGGGCCCTTTATCTCCTCATCATTAGGGGCTTTGAACCCCGCCCTACAAATAGTAATTCCATCAACCATATTTTGCCAACATGGAGACCTAACACAAATAAATTAAATAAAATAAGTATTAAAAAATGTATAATTTCGATTTGAATTCAACATAGCTCTAAAAATAAAAATTCAAGAGACAAAGAATCAACTATCAAGCTATATATTTTAAAACAAAACTGTCATGCCCACTTTTTGACACACAAATAATACAAATTGAATAGAGTAATCTACATTAACTTTACTAAATAGCAAACAATTTTTTTTTTACAATAACACAATACACTACTTACATTTATTGTCAATGATCACACTAGTTAGGAGCAAGGACAGAAGAATTTTGTCAGATGTTGTAGTTGAAACTGCCTTGGTTGACATGTATGCAGATTTGGAAGCATAGAAAAGGCACGCGAATCGTTTGACAAAAAGCCCCGAAGGAGCGTGGCCTCGTGGGATACCAAAATCGTAAGATATGCACAAAAATGGATTTGTTGATAAACTTTAGAACTTCCAAGGATTTACCACTGGAAGGTGTAAAGTCGAATTCTACACACACTAACTAGCATTGTTTCCCCCCTCTCTTCTAAATGGGAGTTTTAGAACATGGTAAGTACAGTCATCAGAATATAATGGAAGGGAATTTTATGTGAGGAATTATGTTTGGAAATACTCTACAAAAGAAAAGTGAAAGCCTACACAGTAGGTATAGCCCATCGAACATATAACATACAGTAACCTGATTCCATGGTTAAATCCCTCGATTGCATGATAACACAGCATGCTTTATAATACAATGACTTTGTTGCCAAGCCTGATATCGCCTTTGAACTTGCCAAATTTTGAAATGAAAATAATGTTGGTCATACATACAGACTAGGAATGAAAAGTAATAAGAGTTTCATGAGTGCTTTAATATGATCAATATAATCTCAGACAATGCCAAACAAGTAGACTGCTTACTTGAAAATAATCATCACATTCTACTCCAATGCTTAGAGAGGGGTGTGCATATGATGTTCTAGATGTAATATCTATTCAAAGATTTCATTTGCATCTTATCATAATCCTCTGAAAGCAAGTTCCAGAATTTACAGAAATCAAAGACCAAAATCTAATTTAGTGCATGCAAGCAAATTACCAAATAAGAGAAAGAAGCGGTTGTATTATGGATCAACTTTAACAAAAACCAAATAATCCAAAGAAAATTCTCATGGGAAACTTCAGAGCATTTAGTAAACAGTAAATCAAGCAAATCTGATATGGTTTGTATGCCATAAATTAAAAAACAATTAACAGCTACAGGTATCAATCAAACCATACCTCCCTTGAAGCCTGCAACCTTTTGTGAAATACACTGGCAGCCTTCCCCCGTTCCTGCAATCACGTTTCTTCTGTTTTCATAACTCTCTCCTCCTTCACGTATTAACCCCAACTCTCATTTTCTAGTGCCCTTTGCAAAAATGTCCCTGCCTTTATTTGCAGAAGCCATGCCTATTAGTGGTGTGCCCACCATCACTACATATGCTTGGTGCCTATTTCCCCCGTCTCCATGCTCGTGCAAGCAGCAAGACATAGTCAAAGGTTGTGGAGTTTGGTCATTTCCTATCAACTCCTTCATTCCCTCCACAACTACCCACCTTTATGTCCCACGTGAAGATCCCCCTCCAAGGGGAAGGGGCTCCATGCCTCATAAATGGCTCCACACTTCCCTTTCCACTCTCACCCGTCCTTCGTTAATGCTTGTTGCAGGGGTAATAAATACATGTATGGCGCCTTAACAAGTTTTGAAAAATGGGTGTTGTGCAGATCACATAAAACTTATAAATTAAGAGAATATAAAACAAGATAATATTATAAATGCATATCATTTCTATCTACATATTTCATGGTTAGAATGCCGACCAAACAAGTCTATATACAACCCTTACCTCCATCCAAAATTGCCTTCCCCATGCTTTTGACTAACATATTTCTTTTTGTTTGCACATCAACCTCAATTTGCATTTTACAATATAATTTATCTCATATTTGATTCACAAGATGTTATCATCACAATACTTATTCCCTAGTTTTCCCTTCATTGCAATGGTCTTGTATTAACATAGAGGCTTATTCTTCTACACCATTTGTAACTAAAGGATATCAAACTGAGAATATTTAAATCTACTTAGGTATAATCACATTAATTTGATAGTTAATTTAAGTATTGACACCTACAATTATATTGCAACAATATAAATATGCATGTCATATATGTTATGCATATAGGTACAAATAAATTTTAAATAAAAGGCTTAGGCATTCCTGAGAGATAATTCCCATCAATTCATGAGGGATGATGACATTCTCAATCACCTTCACAATAGTCATATATCAATTTTTTTTCTATATTGGTCTTAAAGGGTGACAATGATTTATTTGATGTCGCACCTACTATCCATATAATTTATATAAAATTTTCTTATTTCAAACTAATACCTTATTCACATTTTACTTTATAATGTGTACTTAGATTTAAATTGAATAGTAGAGAGAAATTCAACACGAAACTGCATAGGTCCCAAATAAAATAAATACAATAATGACGAGGAAATTAATTGGCATGTAGTTCCTCTTTTCGTAATGTCTCTCATGTGCAATCCCTAACTACCACTTATTATCCAATTTTTTTCTCAATCTATTATTCTTTAATCCATTGATTCCACATACTAGGCTAATATGATCACAATTCATTAAAGTAAATATGTCTACTCAAAAATATTAGACTTGTTCACTTATGAAATAATCTCTTCCATGATTACCAACTATGTGGCTAGCTATACTACTAGAGTTCTATTATGCCTACCTACCAAAACAATAATAATTAAATTTACTATGTTAATTCTATGATTCAACAAAAGGACCTTTAATATATATAAAAACAATGTTGTAATGCTTTTTAACAAGTGGGGCCTCACAAAAGCAAAAGAAGAATTACCTGGCAGCATGAAATGGAATGTCCCAATAGAACCAAAAGTCTCCAATTGCACCTTTGGCTGCATCATGTTTATCCTTGTTCCAACCCATGCTTTCAAGTGACGGTTGGAAACTCGGAGTAGTGTGTGGCAAAATATATGAATCCAGCCTAGATCCACAAACTCTAGGCCCAATGCTAACATTGCCACTGCCACTGCCACTACCACTACCAATAACCAAAGGTGTGGCCCATGGAGGAATTGGGGGCATGGAAGAACCCGAATCTCCAACTCCACACATGGCTGCCATCTCCTCTCTTTGCCTCTTTTTTAACTCTTTTTGTTGCTCAAAGGTTTCCAATTGCACTTGCATTTCACACATTACCTCAAGAGGGACTTTTGTGCAAGGATTAGCAACTCAAGTTGGTATACATGCAAGGTGGTATTTCAATCTATTAATGCCTCCCGCAAGCATAGTTGTTTTGCAATGAAAACATGCTACTTCTCCTCTCTTTTGCCCAGGGGTAATAATTGCATGTTTCCAACAAGGGTCCTTTCTATTTTGAGATATTGTGAATGTGATAGGGACAATTTAGAGATATAAACAATGCTGCAATAACACATAAATTAAAAAAAAATAACATTCAAAGTTTATAATTAAACTAATATTAAAAAACCGAGGGTTTGCAACTATAAAACTATTTTATTTTTTTACAAGAACACCTAGAGTTTGTTGAACAAAAAACTTAAACACACCTAGGGTTTGTAACTTGTTCTTTGATTCAGTAAAACAAAATAGAAAAAAAAAGAAAGAAAAAAGAGAAATGAAGTTTTTGGTTTAAAAAAAACAAAAAAAACCCTTCAAAATTCAAACATACCTCTTAAATCTTCTTTGAAATCAATTAAAATCTCTTTCCAATCCCTTGTAGACTCCTCTAGATGCAGCAAGATCACCTACGAACTTGCTCAAATGCGATTCAACAACCGTTTTGTGCTCAATCTCCTTGCTGGTTTTCCTTCAATACAAATATGGTTTGGCTCTCTTCTCTCTTTTTTCTCTCTTCCTTGGCTTGAAAATGAAATGAAGTGCCTTTTGGAGGAATAGAGGCAATTATAAAAGCAAAAAGAAAAAAGAAGCTTTAAAATATGTTTTCTTGCTAAGTTTTTAATCACCCAACCGCAGCCGAGTCAGGGGGTTGGGACTCGCCCTAATCTGGTGAGTCTGCCAGACTTGGTGAGTCGAGCGAGTACCCGGCTCCCGAGTTGGACAGATGCGCCAGCCCTCACCCTTACCGCTATTCAACGAGTACTCGTGAGTTTGCGCGAGTTTGGTAACACTGGTTTAATGTGTTGTGAAGAAATGAACTGAAGCAAAGAAAATGAACACAATAAACACTTATGACATTGCAATAAATAAAGCTTTATTGAAATTGGGAAAATTTTGAAAGGTAGGAATCTCAAAGAAGAGATGTGAAGCTACAACTCTTTGAATTTTACATTTAGATGACAAATCTTTCATAGCTATTTATAGCATGAAATTAATGTAAAACATAAAGTGAATTATTGCACCTTGGAATGTGAAAATCATTCTCCCAAGAAGTTGAGAGGATCTGTCTTAACTTGGAACTCTCATAAAAAGATAATTTCAGTTTTTCAAAATCTTGGAAATTTTAAAAATTTTGTAATTCATCAATTTCAGCCCCACTTTTGATACAGTTTTCAAGGTTCAAATTTAAGTACTCAATCATAGTTCAGCACCCTTTCATTATGTTGTACACGTCCTAATATTTTCTATACTTTTTGAATGGGTTTCATTTCAGGTTGTGGTTGCAAAGTTATATCCTCAATAAGGTGACTACTAGCTTCTCTTGTAGTTACATGGAGATGTGGGGGCATGGGTACCAGTATGATGATGAGGATGCCATAAAATTATTGTACATGAAAAAATGAATATGGGTACGACTATATTATATATAAATGTAGTCATCAAAATTTGCATGCGGGTATAGATACAATGCCCTCATTTGTAGACTGAAGTTCCTAGTAAGTTGGTAACTATGGTTTTTCTCTAAGTTACCGGTTCGGGTTTGGGTTCGATGGTTCGGTTCGCGGGTTCGAACAAACTTTTTTTGGGGGTTGGGTTGGTTGATACAAAAACATATAAAAATCAGAAATATATACATATTTGCAGTAGTAATTAAGTTCAAAATACACCACCATATTAATAGTCAAATAACGTAGTGAAATACAACACCAATTTCATAGTCAAATAATAAAATATTAGTGAAACTCAAATGTCATGATATAGATTAAGTTCAAACATAATAATGTCAAGTGTCGACAATCAGCCATCATTGATCATTGATCAAATATCATATGGATCATCAAAAATATCATCACCACCATCCATATTAGATGATGTATGTAGTGGTAAATTAGAGGAACCACAAATAGTGCTAGTGGCACTGGCACTAGCACTACCACTAGCACAGACACTTGCACTCTCATGCTCACTAGTTGGCTTATAGTCATCATCAACATCAAGTGCAGCAAAGTGGCTTGTGGAAGCATCCAAGTCAAGATGCTCTGGCTCGATATCCCGCTTCCTTGTGTATCCTCTTTTGTAGGCACTTTGTTTCTGTGTAAGGAGCTGCAAGTTTGAATGCACATACACCAAGTCCTCTGCCTTTTTTGAATGTAGTCTATTGCACTTTATTGAGTGGATGGAGGAGTATGTGCTCCAATTCCTCTTCGATGAAGATGAACTAGCAACCTATTAAGACCAAATTAAATAGTTAAGAGTTACAAAATTTAACTAATTAAATTTAAAAATTAAAATATAAATAAAATTATAAAATATAAAACTTAAATTTAAAAGGCAAAGCAATGGAATGGAAAAATAATTGGCTCACACTTGCGGGTCAAATTATAAAAGTCAAAACGGTCCTGTCTGCAATCCCAATCTATACAATGGCATGCAGTGAAGCTCCCGCCAAGGTAGAGAACGAATTAGAAAAGGTAATGAGGAAATTCTTATGGGAAGGATCTAAGAGCGAAAAACGAATACCACTGATAGGCTGGGACACGGCGTGTAAAGCAAAAGCAGACGGTGGCGCAGGCTTGAGGAAGGTTAGATATCAGAATAACGCCTTAGGTGCTAAATTGATTTGGAAACTATACAAACAGCTGAGAAGCTATGGTGCCGTATTCTACAAAATAAATATCTAGACAGTCAGGAGCCATCGCGAATTTTAACAATAGAAAATATAGATGGTGGCTCCGCAGTGTGGAAGTATATTGCGAATTGCAGAAATCTAATCATGAATCATCTCTCCTGGCGAATCGGCAATGGGAAGTCAGCATTGTTTTGGATTGACTCTTGGGATGGGCATAAAAGTCTGGCTGAAATGTTTGACATCGAACAGTTCGTAGATAGGCTGGAAGAGGAATGTGGGTCAAAGGTAGCGGATTACGTATGCAGCAGTGGCGATATGATTGGAGAACGAATGAAGTGAAAAGATGGGGAGGCATGGCCTTTAACCAAAGGGCTGAAGGAGGCGGTGTTACAGGAACTGAGTAAAAGAACAATTAATTTGTGCAACAGGGAGGATTGTATTATATGGTGTGGGGCGGCGTCAGGGGAATACTTTGCCAAATTAGGTTATCAACTCCAGGTTGCACAAGGTATGGAGAAGTCCTGGATGGCAATATTATGCTGGAGGCATGAGGTGCTACCCAAAGCATGGGCTTTCCTTTGGGTAGCTTTGCACAAGTGGTGTCTCACCGGAGATAGATTTAAAAGAATCAGAATGGCTGGGCCGCCTCGGTGTGTGTTTTGTGAACAGGCTGAAGAAGATGCGGATCATTTGTTCCTCTCTTGCTCTATGGCTGCTGCATGTTGGGATTGGCTGCAAGGGGCTCTCCATCTGCATGGCCCTCGTCAACCCAAGGTGTGGGATTTTCTACGCAGCTGGGCGAGGTAAATAGGAGCCGCTATTGGCATAGTATATGAGTTTTGGCGCCATCAATGGTTATATGGCATTTGTGGAAAGAAAGGAACAAGCACATCTTAAAGGAGTCAAAATTAAATTGTGATCAACTTATAACAAAAATTCAGGAAGCAATCATAGAAATGGCAAATAATAGAACAAATATTGGCCCTAAGGCAAAGTTTACATGGTGGGATGAGGAGATACAAAAGGAGTGGTCAAACCTAAAGGTGTATAGGCGCAAGGTAAGTGAAGCGACCAAAGTTGACAGGAAGCAAGTATGTTGGCTTCTCCCAGTGAGGTTAAAGTGGAAGCTTAATTTCGACGGTGCAACTAAAGGTAATCCAGGGTGGGCGGGAGCAGGTTGCATTATTAGAGATGAAAGTGGTAATTGTGTTTGGGCAGCTTCAAAGAACCTAGGAGTCCAATCAAACAACATAGCGGAATTGGAAGCATTAGCCCTTGGTCTTCAATTATGTATACAAAAAGGAGTGGTTGTAGTAGAAATAGAGGGGGACTCGCAAATTTGTATTCAGGCAGTCTCTAGTGGGAACTCTCCTAATTGGCGCATTGGAAATTGGATAGTGATGATAAAAGAACTTTTGGGTAGACTGGTAGACTTCTCTCTACAACACGTGTATAGGGAAGCAAACAAAGCGGCGAACTTGCTAGCCAATTGGGGAGTTTATCAAGAAACACCAGTACTTGTCAATTCCTCTGCAGATCGATGGATGGGACTACAAGCTATACTGGAGGAAGACAAGGCGAAATCGGGTGGTGGTCTCAATGGAGAGATTCTGGACCCGTGACCTGTGTACGCGGCTCACATGTTTTAGGTAGGTGGTGCTGATAGATTTCCTCAGTAAGATTTGGTGGGGATTTGATCCCCAACTTGTTGTCAGATATTGCACAGGACTCCCGACATGGGTGCGGCTAGATTATTATTTAAGTCGGTGACAGTCATTAGCAAACGCAACTGACTGCTTTGTGGGCAGGGTGGAAAGTAGCAGGATGGTTCATTGCTTCAGCTTTAGCTATTGCTGCATGAATGAGAGACGGGTTGCACAATGTTGCCGCCTCTTTAGCGTTCAGCGTCCTGAGGTGTTAACGGAAATCGTGGGCGTAGTGGATGGGGTGATCCAGGATGAGCGCCATAGGTGTGACGGGAAAATCTGTGAAATGGTGATTGGGCCCTTGGTGGATATTCTTGGTTCGCGGGAGACAATGGTTGAGTCCCTTGGTGGGTTTGTGGCTGAGATCTATGTGGTTGCAGTGGCCAATGCTATTCTTGAAATGAATGGGTCAGGATGGGTTAGCCATCTTTGATTGTTCTTTGACTCTGCAGACTTCGAAGATGACGAAGAGGAGGAAGAGGTGTTTGAAGCTAAGATTTTGAGAAGGCGGA
Source organism: Sequoia sempervirens (assembly GCA_007258455.2). Taxonomy (NCBI): domain Eukaryota; kingdom Viridiplantae; phylum Streptophyta; class Pinopsida; order Cupressales; family Cupressaceae; genus Sequoia; species Sequoia sempervirens. The sequence continues at coordinate 672,515 of VDFB02142776.1, forward strand.
AAGAATCAAGGGAGAACTTTGTTGCCAATGCATGGGAAGTTTATTGGAGCGAGGTGATTAACTCCAACATGGACACCTTTATCCGTTATATGCGAAATGGGCAGTCTTGGCTTGGCGAGAATAGACTGGCCAGGATGGTGGTTTTGGGTAGGAATTTGGCAACTATCTACCAATTTCTGCGAATGTAGTTAGGGATCAGTAGTTAATAGTTGCAAACTTGCAGGCATATGTAGCCATCTGTGATTTTTGTAAATGGGTGCTATCCCCTTTGATAGCACTTACCTATAAATTTAAAAAAAAAAAAAAAACTTAAATTTAAAAGATAGAAGATTTTGACTATAAAACTTACTTGGGATAAAATTTTGATTGCAAGAGGTTGTAGGTGCATGTATGCTTGGCCATGGAAATACCACCAACTATGAGCATCGATCAAGTACTTGTCTTGAAGAGCATCAAGACCACAATCACTGGAGCATGCAAAACCCATGAACTCAACCCTCACTACATCATGTTGGTCACGATCAGCGAAGAGTCTATGAAGTGTTGCCTTGTACCCTTGAGCCACTTCAACATCTCTATATGGGGCAACTCTTTTTGTCACAGAAAGTAGCTGAGCACTATAGTATTTGGGACTCAATGCAAAAGCAAGAAGATGAAGTGGAGTGGTCATTTTGTTCCATCTCTCTACAATGATTTTGTGTAGCTCTTTGAAGAACTTTTCTTCAAGATCTTGCTCTTTTGCATTAATGATGGCTTTCATCTTCTCAATCATTGAGTCAATGCCATCATATACTTCACCCAAACAAGGTCTATCCATGTTAGTATAATGGATCATGCTCAATATGGGCTCAATGAAATTGAGGAGATACTCAACACGATCCCACCAAATGTCATCTAGGATCATTTGCTTAACCTTTGTTGCCCTTGCAGTGCTAGATTGCCTCCATATGGACCAATTAGGGTTGATGACCATGTTAGAGAGTGCCTCATGAACCTTCACAAGTCGTCTCAACACAATTGTGTTGGAGGCAAAATGAGTCTCAACAACTTGTTTGAAAATCAAAATAAAATAAAATTTAAATTTACAAAAATTAAAATAAAATTAAAAATATTACTAAAGTGAATTGTGAAACATGTTTATTATTTAATTTACCTACAACAACTCCAAATTCGAGAATGTTCTAAATATGCCTTGTGACATATGGTGGTTGGTGATGAACATTTGGATGTCTTCGGCTTTAGCATACACTGTTTGATCCAATTAATTTTGTTGCCAATTATTTGTAGCATTAGGTTGAGGGAGTGTAGAACATGAGGTGTCCAAAAAATGTGTGAATACCGCTCCTCAACCAATAACCCAACAGCCCTACAATTTTTTGTATTGTCTATTATAACTTGCATAACATTTCGAGGGCCCACTTCATCCATAGTTTGACAAAGAATGTTAGCAATAAATGCACCATCCTTCACCTCTCCTTTACAATCCACTGCTCTCAAAAACATTGCCCCTTTAGGGAACACTTCAATAACATAGATCAACGAGCATTTTTTTGCATCTTTCCAACCATCAAAAACGATGGTCACCCCTGTTTCGATCCACAAATCCCTTATGGGCTTCAAGGAATCCTCTAAAAATTTCACCTCTTTATCTAATAAGGTGCTACTCACTTTATCAAAACCTAGGCCCTTATACCCTTTTGGAGCCTCACTAATAAATTTCACCATTTTTTGCCAATATGGTGAGCGAACAACATTGAATGCCAATTCATTTGCATAGACACATCTTGCTATTGTTAGTGTTGTAGCTGCAGGAGATATTTTTCTCCTTAATATATCTTTGTCTAAGGCAAGTCGGCCTTCATGACTTAAGTGATATTTTTTATAATTTTTATTCTCTAAAAGGAGCTGACGTTGAGAAGAGGTCACCTATCTTGGTATATAAGGGAGGTGAAGACCTCTCATTTGTATCATCAAGTTCATTTCATTCATTCGCCATTATTAGCAACAGGTATTCGCATATTATGAGCAACAGATATTCGCCATTATTAGCAGCAGGTATTTGCATATTATGAGCAGCAGAAGTTCGCCATTATTAGCAGCAGGTATTCGCATATTATGAGCAGCAAATATTCACCATTATTAGCAGTAGGTATTTGCATATTATTAGCAGTAAGTGTTCGCCATTCTTAGTAGTTCAGGTAGTCTTAGTAGCAGATCCATTTTAAGGAGAAGTGTCTCCATTCTTTGTTTTAGACTCAGCCTTTATTAAGGCCTGATTTGTAAGCAGTATTGTGCATTTTCTTATTTGATATATAAGAGATTATTTGCTGGGTTTTTCTCCCTCGAGTAGGAGGGTTTTCCCAGGGTAAACATCGTGTTCATTGTCTTATGTGTTGCATTTTTTGATTGCTTGCATTTTTTATTCTAAAACTAATATGGTATCAAAGCCAGGTTTAAGAAAAGATCTGATCAGATTTGTTTAAGCAGTCTAGTCAACTTTTCATCTAGGGCAGATCTTTGAAGGTGAATTTGTGCAGAAAAAGAAGATGGTGAACGGTGTCAAGGTAGAAGATAGGCTTGATGGAGCTACAAACTTCAACTCTTGGAAACCCAGGGTATTCATTGCATTAGAGGAGAATGATCTTCTTGATTTCGTGGAAAATGATATGCCCGAGCCTTCCAATGATACTAAGAAAATCCAGTGGAAGAAAAATGGCATGAAGGCTAGAAAGATCATGATAGACTTCGTGATGGATCACCTAGTACCGATCATCTCCAAGTTGAAGACAGCTAAAGAAATGTTTGACACACTAAAAGGATTGTATGAGATCAACAATACCAGCAGAGCCCTTGCTTTGAGACAACAGCTTCATCATGTAAAAATGGCTAAAGAAGATTCAGTCATCTCATTCTTTATGAAGATTTCCAATTTGAGAGATCAGTTGAGCACTATTGGGGATATAATTGCAGACAAAGATCTTGTTATGTTGGCACTAAATGGTCTTCCCCAATCTTGGGAACCCTTTATTTAGAGCATCAGTGGGAGATCCAAGTTGCCCAAGTTTGATCGTCTTCGAGCTAACTATATTCAAAAAGAAACCAAATTGGTAGCAAGAGGAATTGGGCAAAACTATCATGATGTAGAAAATCAAGTTCTTGCTACACATACTTCTAGGGAAAGAGGCAAAAGAAGAAAGAGGAATAGAGACAAAGAATCAAATTCTGCCCCAGAACCGAAGAAGAAGGATCTCTCTCACATTCAGTGTTTCAGGTGTGACAAGTATGGTCACTTTGCTCGAGATTGTAAATTGAGGTCTACACAACATGTTTCTACTGTAGAAATTGACATAGGGACATCTCAAAAGCAGCCAAGTTCTAAAGTCAATTCAGAAGGTTTCTTATTCATCTCCGCTCTTTCAAGTAATGTACAATCTGACAGTGATACTTGGTTGATAGATAGTGGTGCTTCACGTCACATCACAGGCTATAGAGAGCATCTGACAGACTTAGTAGAGAAAGAGTCTAACTTACAAGTGACAATTGGAGATGATGCTAGCTATACCGTAAAAGGAGCTGGGGCCACTTCCTTCCAGCTAGATTCAGGTATCCCTCTTCATTTGAGTGATGTATTGTTCGTACCTGGGATCAAAAGGAACCTTGTTTCCCTTTCAGCCTTGGAGGACAAAGGGTACAAGGTTGCCTTCTCTGAAGGAAAGGTTCTTGCATGGTCGAAGAACTCCAGCATACATTTAACTCGTGTGATTGGGACTCGTTAGGAGAACCTATACAAATTGTCATTGCGATCAGTTTCTTCGAAGAGGAGGAAATAACATTCAGAGGGAGTCTAACAAACCAACAGAGGCAACCTTGGACGAGGAGGTCGGAAGGTCGATGTGGGTACTTGAAGTTTCAGAGGGAGTCACATCATCATGAAGATTTGTTGTAGTGTATATTTCTCTGAGACGGAGAAATATGAGGTGAAAGCCCTTGTAGTGTATATTTCTCTGAGACGGAGAAATATGAGGTGCAAGCCCTTGTTCATCTTTGAGACTGAGATGAGACGTCATGTTGAGAGACTCCATGATGACATCATGTTGAGAGACTTCGTGATGAACTCTTGTACATCTCTGAGACTGAGATGTGGTTTTTTTTTCACAAATGGGTGTAGCCATTGTGGGCGTCATGTTAAGAGACTCCATGACAAGGATTTCTTGAAAAATACCTCCCTAGCTAAGAGGGAGTGTTAGTGTTGTAGTTGCAGGAGATATTTTTCTCCTTAATATATCTTTGTCTAAGGCAAGTCGGCCTTCATGACTTAAGTGATATTTTTTATAATTTTTATTCTCTAAAAGTAGCCGACCTTGAGAAGAGGTCACTTATCTTGGTATATAAGGGAGGTGAAGACCTCTCATTTGTATCGTCAAGTTCATTTCATTCATTCACCATTATTAGCAGCAGGTATTCGCATATTATGAACAGTAGATATTCGCCATTATTAGCAGCAGGTATTTGCATATTATGAGCAGCAGAAGTTCGCCATTATTAGCAGCAGGTATTTGCATATTATGAGCAGCAGATATTCGCCATTATTAGCAGCAGGTATTTGCATATTATTAGCAGCAAGTGTTCGCCATTCTTAGCAGTTCAGGCAGTCTTAGTAGCAGATCCATTTTAAGGAGAAGTGTCTCCATTTTTTGTTTCAGACTCAGCCTTGTGTAAGGCCTGATTTGTAAGCAGTATTCTGCATTTTCTTATTTGATATATAAGAGATTATTTTTTTGGGTTTTTCTCTCTCGAGTAGGAGGGTTTTCCCAGGGTGAACATCGTGTTCATTATCTTATGTGTTGCATTTTCTGATTGCTTGCATTTCTGATCCTAAAACTAACAACTACGTCTTGATCGGCAATCTCTCTAGCCTCATTCTGAAATGAAATTTCCAACAGTCCCTTTGATCTCTTATGTGTAGAGGCCACAATTTTCTCTTCAGGTATGGAAATAAATGGATGGCTCTCTATAGGTGGAAAATGAGAAGGCGGTGTAGGGGGTTTCATCCCTTGAGATCCTTTCTTTATCAAAAGATGATTTGATCTATAGCCTGCTGCTTGGTTTGCTTTTTCTTGCTCTTCAATATATGCCAATACTTGCATTTTTGGAATGCCTTTATTATCTTCACCTGGACAAGATTTGATGCCTACTCTAGGGATCTTGCACAAATGGCCTTTCACTCGACTGTATGAGCTCAAATATCTAACTTTACAATGACCACAAATCCAAACATAACCTCCACCACTTGGAAGTTGTTGTACCATTTCAACACGTTTCCAAAGGGGAGAGTTTGGGTCTGTTTTGAAATGAGATTGGCTCGTGGAGCTAGAAACGGTTGCCATTGTAATACCTAAGGCAACAAGTTCAATAAACAACACATTCCATTTATTCAAAGTATTGAAAGCAGAGTTATCGGATACGTTGGCCTCCTTGCCATGATACGCGTATCAGCGTACCTGATATGGATACGAGTACGGTATGGCATTGATATGGCATAGATACATATCTGGAAGTGCCCAAAAAAACGTCCAGTTTTTGCTGCGCCTGATTCACAGGGATTCGGGCACCCAAAATTAGCATGGAAACTTCACTTTTCTGTAGTAACATTCTAAATTTTTAAGAGAAAATTGGCTTTTTTTTAAGTGAAATCTTGCATTTTGTCAAGTAAAAAATCTATAAAAGCCCAAGCCATGACTTCATTTGCAGTTGTCTCTGGATTTTTTGGTGAACAACAGCGTTCCAACTTCATTACGCCCACGCCCAGATTGATTCCAGAATTTGTGCCATCGATTTAATTTTTTTTGTTGTTGTTGCTTGTTTGGAAGTATGTCGTTGCTCGATATTTTTTCTGTGCTTGTCTCTTGTCCGTGTATCATTTTTCTTCAAAAAATCATTCGCTTTTAAAAATTTATTCATTTCAAATTTTTTCCCAAACTCTTAAGATTTGTGATGGTAGTAGTTAATTTATATTTTAAAAAGTTAATTGTTTTAAAATTTAATAAGATTAAAACATGATTTATGTTTTATTATTTTATAAATTCAATTTATAATTATTTAAATATTATCATATTTTATAATTTTATAAGAATTTTGAAAAACTTTTTAATTTTTCAAGTTTAAAATTACCTTTAAAATAAATTAATAATTTGTGTTTTATAAATCCATTTATAATAAATTAATAATTTGTGTTTTATAAATTCAATTTATAATTACTTAAGTAATTTTTAATTTTATTAGAATTTTAATTGTTGCAGGATATTAATCATGGCATTGTCATCATCCGACATTAGAGCATCAGAAAACAATGATAAGTGGATCAAACCTGACCCAAAATCTCCATTGTGGAAATATGTCACCATTCTTGACAAAATTCAAGATGGTGGAGGATATAAATGGAAATGTCACAAGTGTTTGCAAGATTACAGAGGTTCCTATACTAGGGTTCGTGCACACTTATGTCAAATAACAGGCAAGGGGTGTGTTGTATGTCTTTGTCCAAATGTTGATGGTTGTCTAGGAAAGGGGTTGTCAGATGAAAAAAATGCAAAATATCAAAAGGAACAAGATGAAGCTGATAACCGTGCTCCAGCATCAAAACAAAGGTCAACTCTAAGTTTAAGTAGACCCCCATTGCATTGAGAATCAGCTTCAAGAACAAGTCACAAGAGGAACAATTTAGGACTTCTTGAAAAAGCATTTAACTTGCAAATTCGAGAGGATACAAATCAAAATATTGCTTGTTTCTTGTATGCAAATGGGATTTCATTTAATGTGGTTCGCTCTCCATATTGGCAGGAAATGGTTAGGTCAATTAATGAGGCACCAAAAGGATACAAAAGCCTAGGGTACGAGAAAGTTCGTACAACCCTTTTGGCTAAAGAAAAAGACATTATTGATAGACAATTGCAAGTGATTCGAGATTCATGGAAAATATCAGGGGTTTCTATCATTTGTGATGGATGGAAGGATGCTAGAAATATGCCACTAATTAATGTGATTGCAATGAGCCCAAAGGGCCCAATGTTTTGAAAGCAGTGGAATGCAAAGTTGAAGAAAAGGATACACAATTTATTGCCAATATTTTAATTGAAGCAATTGAGTCAATGGGACCAAAAAATGTTGTTCAAGTGATCATAGATAATTCAAAAGTGTGTAGAGCAGCAGGGTTGATTGTGGAAGCAAGATATTCAAACATTTGGTGGACCCCTTGTGCAGTTCATTCTTTGAACTTAATGCTACAAATAATTGGCAAAATTCAATGGATACAAAAGATTTATGAAGAAGCCAAAGAAATTCAAATGTTTATTTGTAATCATCACATGTCACAAGCCATTTATAGACAATTCGCTAAGTTGGAGTTGCTAAAGGTAAGTTTTCTTTTGTATTAGAAATTTAGAATTATTAAAATATATCATTTTTATGAAGTGTTCCTTTTAGTTTTTTTAAATATATGTAAGATTTATTATGTTTTTAAACATTATTATTTTTTAATTGAAGGTTGTTGAGACGTGCTTTGCCACACACTACATTGTTCTTAAAAGACTTGTGGATGTAAAACAAGCCTTGAAAAGTATGGTGATTAGTGATATTTGGGTAGTTTGGAGGCTGTCTCAAACAGATAGAGCAAACAATATCAGAACACTAATTCTTGATGATGATTGGTGGGCTCAAATAGAGTACTTGCTCTCTTTCACTGAACCAATATACACCCTCATTCGCCATTGTGACACTGATAAGCCAATATTGGGTGACATCTATGATTGCATAGATTCAATGGTGGAGTAGATTAGAGACATTATTATAGCAAAAGAACAAGACCCCTCTGGATATTTTTATAAACAGATATATGAGATAATAAAAAAGAAATGGGATAAAATGACAACTCCTTTGCAACTTTTAGCATATGCTTTGAACCCAAAACACTATCATGCTGATATGTTGGCATTACCAAATAGGACAGCACCAAATTGGGATGTTGAGGTAGTTGATGGGTATAAAAAAGCCTTCAAAAAAATGTTTACAGATCCTAGAGTTGCTGCGAAGGTTCAAGAAGAGTTTGGGACTTTTGCATCCTCAGATGGAACTTATGTAGATGTTGATGCAATGGCAGATAAAAAAGAAATGGACCCTATGAAGTGGTGGAACTTTTATGGTGCCATGACTAAACATTTGCAAAAATTGGCTATCAAACTTCTATTGCAGGTTTGGGACTTTTGCATTTTTATATTTTATTTTTATCTGATTGTTTGCATCTTTGTTACTTATAATATCATCTTTTAACAAGTTTCAAGTTCTTTTGCATCTGAGAGGAATTGGAGCACATATGGTTTCATCCATTCTATAAAACGAAATAGGTTGGCAGCTAGTAAAGCAGAAGACCTTGTATATGTTCATTCCAATCTTCGTCTCTTATCGCATTCCTCTGTAGATTACATGAAGGGACCTAATAGACTTTGGGACGTAGAGCCTGAGATGAGTGACATTGATGTATCCATAAATGCATTTTCACATCGCAATCCCATTGTTGAAAATTCAGAGATATTAGGAGGATCTTCATTTGGTTTTGAGAGTCTAGTTGGTGGTTGTACTCAATCTAGCTCTAATGATGTAGATCTCCAATTTCAGGAGAATAGGGATGACATTTTTGATAGCATGTGATTCTATCAGACAATCAATGTATTCGAGTTTTGTTTTAATGATAAAACTATATTTTAATATAATTATTTTGGAATATGTAGCAATTATATGTTCATATTGCTCCTAAAGTAATGAAAATCTTCTCTAATAAGAAAAAATGTTATATATATGTGTGCATGTGTGTGTTTTATGAATGCAGTATCTTGACGTATCCATATGAGAGATCTTGAAAAATGGCTATATCCATATCCGATACTGTACCCCTATCTGTATCCATATCCGTGTCCATGCAACTTTGATTGAAACTAAATAACTTAATTCATTTTAAAAAATTAAGTGTGTTATACATACCTAGAAGAATGAAAACAAAACAAGAAAGTTCATTTGTAAAAAAAATGTAGAAAAAAAAGACCAAAAAACTTCAAAAAACCTACCTCTTTTGAAGAAATCTTCCTCTACGATTTTCTTGGCAGCAAACGAACACTTGCAAATGCTTAGGAATAGCACAACAACCAACTTCGAACATTCAATGATCAATCTTCAACTCTTTCCGTGCAATGGCAAGCAAGAAAATAAGTTCAGCAATGGAGGTAAAAAATTTTGTTTTTCATTCAGAAAATGATAAATGAGTTTGCTTTTTCCTATTAAGCGTTTTGTTAGGCATAAATTAGGGTTGGAGGCTTTATTTTATATTTTAAAGTCAGAAAAAAAGTAAAAAAAAAAATTGAAAGTCGCGCCTAGGCGCATGAAGGGCCCAAATACGCCCAAGGTCCGCCTGGGTTCAGCAGGGCTGGACCCACAGGGAACCAGACCCAGACCTCGGACTCAGGCCGGACCGGACTGGGACCTAGGCCTTCCTACCTACGGACCAGTAACATAGGAACTTTTTCTGTATTCAGTCAAAATATTGTCCTGAATTACCAAATGGAACGCTCAAAGCTTTGTGGAAACTAGAGATAAAATAAGTCACCATATCCTAAATTTTACATGGCTATCACACCCATGCTGCTGGTATATCCTTATTATAAAGTGAGCTAGCAATTAACTAACAGTTTCGAAGAAGAGATTCACCACTTAAACTGTTGAAGGTCATCTCATTTATATATATCCATGAGTAAATTATTCTGAAGTTTGTCACCATGTTGAAAGTCTCCAGTTCCATTCTCAATAATGTTTCCAATTAATAAATAACTGACCCCAACGTCAGAGAAGGGGTCTCTGAATATTTTCCTGTTGCTTTCACCTTGCACGTGTTGCTGTACCTGCTCCCACCTGCAGTCATATGCTCACTTTGCAATTGCCTGCTATGCTAATTGGAAATAGCATACAACACTTGCATGTCTGTTATGTCAGTTCTGCAGCTAACTCTCTTGATGTGTCTATTTTTCTGCTCAGCAGCCACTTCTGTTTGTAGAAACACAACCTGCTTCAACAAATTATATTAAATCACCATGTGGCCAGTATGAAATGAGAATCGCCTGTTAGCTTTTTTCAATTTTTTTTCCCTTCCGAAAAAGGCATTTATATGTTGCATTGATCCCATATCTGTATGATCATCTATTCTTGACAAATTACATCTAATACATACTCATTTCACTGACATTGACATGTGCTCTACTGAAAATTTTGAATTTTGTGTAGATGTTGAATTGTTGTCATTTGCATTAACTTATGCAAAATCCTTCTTAGTATTGGAGTTCTCGTTCTTAAATTTGTATAGCTTTTTGCTGCAGAATGACATAATTAAATCCTCTCTTCAAAGTTCAGGAAAAGTGGCAGTGATGGCATCAGAAGAAGATGACCTCCCAGTATGGCTAATAAATGATGGGCCCTATGTAGTGGTTTTTGACCCGCTTGATGGGTCTCGCAACATTGATGCTTCAATTCCAACTGGTACTATATTTGGAATATACCATCGTTTAAAGGAGTTGAATGGCAACATGACAGTTGAGGAGAAGGCCTCAATCAATGTTCTTCAGAGGGGTGAAAGGCTTGTAGCTGCAGGATATGCATTATATTCATCTGCCACCATCCTGTGTATCTCTGTTGGTTCTGGGACACATGGATTCACACTGGATCATTCTACTGGCGAATTTGTCCTTACTCATCCTAATATTCTGATCCCATCGCGGGGTAGGTATGATGGCTTTATTAATTTATTCTTAGTTAGATTTGTGATTTAATTATTTTTTCCTTCTGTAAATACCATATCTGGCCAATATAATTGATGCAACAGACCTAAACCATTGGCTGCATTTAGATTTATTTCATTTTTGTTTCTAAGTTAACTGTGAAGTTATATTAAACTTTTAGAAGATTTGTAACAAATCATATTAATGGTCCCAATGATAGAAACTGTTACAATATTTTGTTCTGTCTATTGGCAGGTCAAATTTATTCTGTGAATGATGCAAGATACTTTGATTGGCCAGATGGCTTAAGAAGGTATATAGACACTGTTAGACAGGGGAAAGGGGAAAATCCAAAGAAGTACTCTGCTCGTTATATCTGCTCCTTAGTAGCAGATTTCCACCGAACTCTGCTCTATGGTGGAATTGCAATGAACCCAAGAGATCACCTGAGGCTAGTTTATGAAGCAAACCCCCTTAGCTTTCTTGTAGAGCAGGCTGGGGGAAATGGATCTGATGGTAAACGTCGAATCCTTGGGATTCAACCTGTTGAACTTCATCAGAGGTTGCCTCTATTTCTTGGAAGCAGTGCAGATATTTCTGAACTTGAGAGCTATGGTGATATCCAACAGCTGGTTAATCCTGGGTATACCATCTAATGTAAGCTTGCAAAGTTAGCTGTTCTTATTGTCTCAATTGTATAGCATTTACTCAATCAAGATTATTGAATATATTGCTCGTTAAATGGTATTTATTCAATGCATATTGTTAATTTTGTAATTTTTGCCGGAGTTCAGACCATTATTTTCACAAAAATCCTAGGAGAAATCTAATAAAATAGGCATAGGAATCTGATTGTCCTTTATTCTGAGAAAGAAAAACAATCCTGGCAACTGATACGTACAACTAAATAATAGGCGAAATGTATGCCATTGACTTTGTACATTTGCTTTGTACTTATGAGAATCAGTTTTTCATTGCTTATGCTGTATTTGGAAAGATTAGATTTGCACTGTGAATTCTATACTTGTAGGTTGCCATATAGATTTTGTACTTGCGGGGGGACTAGGTTAGTAACTTATTAGATGGTGCTATGTATCCGGTACAAGATAGGATACTGCTGGAATGTTCAATCCAATAAAAGTGAGTAGCTTAGCAAACACTCCGGCCTGGTCTTTTGGTGTGGACTCTTATTCACAAGTGAAAGGATCAAGGTTAAACATTCAAGGACATGCATTTTCTGTGCAGCTACTTTGCTCTCTGTTGCTTTCTAGAACCTAAAAGAAAAAACATACAAGCATCGAAGATGTAAATTTACTTGTGTGGAATATGGATCTACTTTTCGAAAGAACAATCATGGGAACCATATAATAAAGTCAATCTCTATAGACTCTAAAGTGCTTTAAACTATTTGATATACATTCCAAATTTGGAAGCAAATGCTTATAGTATCAAGGTAATATAGTTAAAAATGGATTTTTAGAATTTCTTTTGCACTAGCTAACAAAATGATACACATACCTTTATATAGGTACTCTGTTGTACTAGAATATTGTTGAAGGTAGGTCTTCCCCCGTTGAGATCTAGGGTCTATCAGAACCAATAGCCATCTCTTTAAATTTTTATGAAAATCCGGGAAGGATGGTAAGATTACTTCCAAACCAGAATTAAAGTCAGCTGGGAGAAATCAGTCATTAATAACATTAAAACCAACAACGACTGATAGAAAGAAGAGAGCAGCGAGTCAAGGTTTGGCATCCATGACTTTTTTTTCTAATTTTTTCGAAAGCAGATAAATTCAACCTATTTACCAAATCTTTTAAACTGTCGGAGATCTCATGCTACAAGAAGAATTAAGAGCAACATTGAACTGAACAGCAGTCATGAAAGTACTATTGTGGAATTTTCAAGATCTGGGCTTGGAATCTAAATGGTGATATTTACACGAGAAAATCAGTGAAAGACAAGTAAACAAAGTTCTGCTGCAAGAAGCTACATTCAAATGTGAGGAACTTGCTCTTTTAATTCCCATAATATTTTATATGGCAAACTACATCAGTTTCTATAACTGCCCTCAAGATTAGGGATAGTAGCTATAATCTTAAATGCATTAAAGATTCATTTGTAACTGGGTCTTTATGTCTACCAAAGTTTGGCAATTAAGTTTCAAGCATTATGATACCATTTCCATCCTATGTGTCTTGATACATTCGCCACACTATTTTTTCAGCAAGTGCCTGGAACTCAAACTGATGCAGGAGTTGATGTTTCCGATGCGGAAATTATACTTAAATACACTTTGAAAAACCATCAATGAAAGTCAAATGGTTCTTCACAACTAAAATGGACGTTTTATCCATGGGAACATAGGTCACCATGGACGACATTGTACATGATTGCTGACTTACCATGCTCTGTTCTTCACAAACTTACCTTTTCTTACAGTTGCTAAGAGCACACCCTTCATAAATATCCCTCTTTCGGGATGCAAAGAGTAAGCGATAAACTATAAAATCTACATCTAAGCTAATAAGTTTTAGTTCAGGTGACTCATTCTTCATTGCCAAAACTGATTCATTTGATCAACACAACAGCAAAGCATGCAAACCCTGAGGGGAGAAAACTTTATTTTAAATTTAAAATTCGTCTCCTCATCTAGACATCTAGAAGTAAACACAACAAAACAATTTTAAATGTTTGCCTCTGTAATTATTTGACAAATATGATCTTACTGGTTTGTTCTGCCATTGAAATTTACTTGACAAATGTGATCTTCTTGCTGGTTTGTTCTGCCATTGAAATTTATTTGACAAATTTGATCTTCTTACTGGTTGTCTGGTATATAGAGCATATTTGCACCAAGATTAGTACAAAATAGGCATTAGTAATGAAATTTTCAATTCAGAATTGTCCCCGATGAAAACTTTCACTAAAATTTCTATGGTAATCTAGAGAAGAAAACGAGGATGCATTAGATGTTTTAATTCTGCATAAACAATAATTCCGCCTAAGATCTAATGTCTATGAGCTAATCACAAAAGTAGGAAATGAATAATAATTTCTATATTCGATATTATGGAGCATAATTACAAAAAGTAACATACAAATATATGAACCTCATGGATCCATGAATCAAGAAGATGACATGGCGAAGAGGCAAGAGTTTAACTCCTAATCACTCCCAATTAGAAGGGGAGTTAACTCAAGGATTTATGAGATAATGGTGGCACTTGTGTAGCTCTAGGTAAGGTGAATGAATGTCATTATCAGCTACCTAGGTGGGGGAAATCAAATATCCATATGATCTTAAGTAAACCTAATAACTAGGTGCAATATTACACTTAAGATAAACACTATCCTACATAAAGTTAAATATTTACACTAACACCCATTCTAATGGTAACTTAGGAGGAAAAATAATGGGTCCTGATAACAAGGTTGTGTTAGGTATCCATTTACTATAATAGCCCCTAAAGAAGGAGAGAGAAATCCCACATAAGATAAAATTGTGAAGAGAGACACTGGGTATCCCCCTCCCCCCAATGTGATGCCTCTTGCAACAATGGTGGATGCTTGACTATAAATGTTGAAGAGGATCCATGCTTGTCAAATAATATTTCTCCCCTTAGGAAGAAAGAAATTTGAAGGTGAATGCAAAAGATCTTACCATTTTGGAAGGGAATATGTGGGAAAAAAACACAAAATGTATGCCTCTAGAATTTGTGTTATGATCCTCATGTCAATGTTGAGTGGTGTCATGATCATACTAGATGAATTCTCAATACCATGTGGAAAGGAATGTGCAACAAGTACCAAAAGTAGTGAATAGATGTGGAATCTCAATGCATGCCATGTGGCTACAATGCTCATCCCATGAGATGTCCTGGCGTAAAGAATCATTGGAAGCCCTCGATGGAGCATCTTTAAACTCTATAGAAGCAACAAGTGAAGGTGGAATCTAAGTGCATGTAATTCAACTACATTGCACATCCCACACAATGTCTTGCTATGAAGAATTTTTTGGAAGCTTTTGATGAAGCACTTCAAAACTCTATATTGTCAACCACTAAATAAAGGTGACACCTAACCACCATCACTCAAGAATTGATAAAGTAGTGGTGGCACTAGTGTACCTCAAGTCAGAGTGAACACGTGTCATTATCAACTAACTTGTTCAAGGAAATTAAATATTCCTATTATTCCAAGTAAACTTAATAACTTGGTGCAATATTACACTTAGGATTAACACTATCCTAAGTGAAGGGAAACTAAATATTCCTATCATCCCAAGTAAACTTAATAACTAGGTGCAATATTACAATTAGATTAACACTATCCTAGGTGAAATGAAATATTTACACCAACACTAGAGTCTCTTGTCACTTCATTTTTAGATGTATGTGTATACAAAACATTAGTAGTCATAAAATGCATTTGTGTTTACATCAATTGAGACACATTCTCTTGTTGGTATTGCTATGACAAATCTTTCTCCTCAATGTGCTAAGTTCTTAAACTTCTCACAACATTTGATTTCAAGATGCCTTTGGTTTTCCACTATATCCAAATAGATCCCTTAAGGGTATTCTTTCTTGTCTTGCTTTGATACGTCTTGAAGTTTCTTACTCTTTGTGTGTCCATTGTGTTGTATATAGGTAAGTTCATTTTATTTTTTATCCTTGGCTACATGAGCACTTTGATTGAAGCCAATCTTTCCTAAGTTGTTCATCTTGATGTTCTTCAAAAATAAATTATAGAAGTCATCCTTGAACTTTTTAATTTTTCTCAAGGACAACACGTTCATGAAAAGATACTAGAACTAAATATGATTTTGTGTATTCAAAAGATTTTGGAAGATGATTTGTTAACCTCCTTGACTTTTATTACACTCTTTTGTATGCAACTACAACTTCTTGATTTTTTGTAGGCAGTCTTCAACAAGACTAAGCTCACATGAATCTAATATAATAATCTAGTTCTCAAGCTAGATGACTTGTGCCTTATTTAATTTAATTGGAGATGAATATTATTGTATGTGGGATGGAAACCCACTTGCTACATGTAAACTAATTGACTACTTCCCTTCATCTTTATGCTCATGCTTATGGCCCTTACCACCTAATACATATTTTATTTTTCCTCTCTCAAAATTAGATAACATAAGATATGATTCATGTCGAAGGAACTCCATTTAGAAAATCTATAAAAGTAATATTAGATACACATGGTTTGAATCAATGGGAAAACACCTCTTAGTAGATGTCAAAACTTGTGAAAATAGAATTTGATTTAAATTACTTAGGTAATAGTGCCATGCCAATAAATAATCATCCAAAATAAAGTGAGTATGAAAAAATTGAAAGAAAACTTCACCATCACAAAATGAACAACTATAAGATTGTATGTATATAATCTCAACATTCATTTAAGCCCTTTGGAAAAAATCTTGCAAAAAGGAGATGTTGGATTTCATAATAGTAATCATTTACCCACAAACCCATAATGACTATTACCACTCAATTTAAAGGGATGATGCACAAACAACGAATTATTCCTTGTCTCTTAAACAATGAAACCAAAAAAGAACATACACTATTTTAAATGTGATATGTCCCGAAAAGAACAATTCAATTTAAATAATTTAAAGGGTGAAAGCACGAAGTTGAGTCCACTTCTAGTGGAAGTTTTGGCCTTAGAAAAAATCCCAAAATCGGGCAAAACGAATTGAGATCCTGTTTTTTAGAAATCGGGATCCTATTATGCTTCGAGGTCTTGAGCCTAAATTTAAAACGAGTTTCGGTGTCCTGAACCTAGGTTTTAGAAACATGATCCCAATTTATACAAAACAAGATCTTGATTGCTACGAAATGGGATCCCAATTTGTAATAAGTGGGATCCCGTTTCGTAGAAGTTTTTTATTTTAAAAAGGTCTTTGACCTCATTTTTCACTTGCGATAGTGGCAACGAGAACGAGATATCGGGTGAGCCAACAACTTTCACGACATCTGAACACACCAAGTAATTTTATTTTTTTGCATTTTTTCATTTTTAAGTTATTTTGTAATTTATATGTATATATTTGATTTGAATGTTAAGCAAAATATAAACCCTATTTTGTATTTGAAAACTAAAAATCTATATTATTTTCATTTGCATTGGTTTATGTTTTAAATTTGTGTGCAATTATTTCAAAAAAATTATGCAATTATTTCAAAATCAGATAATTTGCTTCAGGAAAAAATATAGAATCGTCTAAGTTTATTTCATTCCATTATTTACCCACATACAACCAGAATTTGCAGCAGCACATGGCATCCATATGTACCCATGCACAAACACATACTCTCTAACATATTAACATACATATAGTTTTCTACTGATGTAATCCTTGAACCTCCTTTAAGAAAGATTTTAAAAACTCTCAAGTAAACACCTAAAATTTGATCAAATCAAACAATCTCGGATCAAAACAAATTCCAAATCATCCAAAAACCCCTAACATGGATAGTTTTGCAAATCAATATACACAATTTTAACTACATAAACTAAAGTTATACTAAAGTGTACAACATACAACACCTGTGGCATGAATCCAACTTCAATAACCTAAAATTTTGTCAAACACTAAAGCACTATACATTACATAGAACATGTACATATCCATTTCGAAACATGATCAAATTCACATGTAGTTATTCTCACAATAATGTCTCAATTATATTCTCTTGGAGCCAAATAGGATTCCCAATCTCAGTATAGGATAAAGTATTAATTGCCTTTGTCTAATTTAATCTAGCATGCAATAGTAATCAAGGACATATAATAATCTTGACATATGTCTTGCTTCTCATGTTTAGTTAACCAACATTATTATGTTTAATAAATTTCCAAACTTGAAGAGTTTATTAATTGCATACAACCTAACACAAAACTCCATAGCCATTTAGAGATTCTCAAAGTTAAGGCAATAATCCTAGACTTTAGGTATCATTCCTAAGTCAAAGTACATGCAATTTTTTAGGGTTCTTCTAGTAACAAATCAACTACTATTCCAACACTAAGATTCAAATCTCCTAATTTTAAATTAATTATCCTCAAAATATTATTATGAATTTTCCTTCATTCAACCAAAACAACTATTTAGCCCTTAATCATAGCACCATCAATCATAAATTATTAACAATAATTTAGAAAAGGATAATTTTATTGAAATACTACCCCAATTTTTCATATATTTAGTTGCTGATCTATGATTCAATGACCTAGCATATCCTAGTCTAATTTAATGGTCTTAAAATAATCAAATGCAATCTCGATAGTATCATACTAAAATCCCTTAGCTAGCATAGTTGAAATATTGAGGGTAGGCATAAATCATCCCTCCCAAAGATCCCTAATATCACTATACAACATAATTAGAAATATTCATTCAATGATCTCAATTATCCTCATAAAAGATTCCATACTTAGAGAATCAACAATATTATGCAAGTAAATCATATACTCAAATTGTAACAAGATAGCCAAAATCATAATTTTATTCATATACTATAGTAATAGTAATCCCTTCACCAGACATGAGAACCAAAAACCATACGTATAACCCCAAGCTAGTATTTATTATACCAAGTGTAATTGTACTTAGTAAAGTAATGGCTATTGTTTATTAGTCTTGTAAAAACTATTCATATATTAATAATAACTTTAAATATATGACCATTAAACCATGTTTTGGCACAAATTAGGATGATTTCATATTATAGTATTGTGATGGATCCCAAAGTGATACCTGTAAAATAATTTAAAACCACAAATTTCATTGAACATATTGTCAAATTCTTCGATGATAAGTTCAAATTGTGGTTACAACTTAGTAGAGTCAACTTTGATGACATCCAAAAGATTCCTTAATATAAATATTTTCACTAGATCCATGGTCCATTAAAGCTTAAGTTTGATTCAAATATGAGCCCATTTTTCAACATAATATAAAATGTGAGGAGGTCATTCATTTACTAAGAGCGAACAATTTGAGCTTATGCAAATGAGGTCATGTTTGTGGCTTGGTCTTGAACAAGGTTTTATCATATGTCCTAGTCTTTCCAATGCAATCTAGTCTAATTCTAATGTAACTTGTAGGGATCTATGTGCATATGTATCTTGACCCATTTGTGACAAAGTTTTGTGCCAAAAAGCATAACAAGATTGTTTTCAAGACAAGAGGAGAAGACCTAGACAAGTATCTTAGTCACAAGCCAAGCACCTATAATTATTGAACAAGATTGTTGTCATTCCTTGAGCACAAAGATGCTAATCAAGAGATCTAATGAACAAGTGTATAATGCTTATGTGCCTCTAAATTCCTATTAAATCATATTACTCAAGTACATGTGCCACACCAACTTCACCAAATTTGATCCCCTTGCTTGCCATCATGATAAAGTGATTATACATTAACAATAGGAGGCCATCATATGTTATTAATTACCTCCTAAATGTACACTTTAAAAAATAGTATATGTTCTCACCGAATCGCTCCATTTACGAAGGTGTCATCGTTGCCCATGAGGTGATTCATTCCATTCGGATGGCCCGTACAGAAAGGATGTTGATTAAATTGGATATCAAGAAGGCGTATGATGAAGTAAACAAAAAATTCTTATTAAATGTTCTAAGGAGATTTGGCTTTTGTGAGGATTGGGTAAACTGGGTTGAAAGTTGTATTAAAACCTCACGCTTCTCGGTGTTAGTAAATGGAAGCCCACAAGGTTTTTTTGATTCGGAGAAAGGACTAAGGAAAGGGGACCCAATCTAGCCTTTCCTGTTTATAATAATGGTTGAAGTTTTGGGAAGATTGATTACAAAAAAGAGGAGAGTTGGGCTTTGGAAAGGTGTCCAGGTAGCGGAAGGTGTAGACCCTCTCTCAAATTTACAGTTTGCTGATGATACTCTCTTGATGGGGGAAGCTTCCTTTAGGGAAGCAAGGACAATGAAAGAAGTTTCAGATAAATATAGCAAAGCCTCTGGACAGTGTATAAATTGGAGAAAATCTGAATTTTTCTTTTTCAATGCTAGCAGTCAAAAGTAAAGGGAAATTTGTTCAATTTTAGGTATGAAGTTGGGCTCTCTTCCGAGGAAATATCTGGGTATTCCATTATTTGGGGGGGCAAGCAAGTTGACAGTATGGAAGGAGCTGGTGGATGTGTGTCTGAAACGTATGGATGGATGGAAAAGTAGATGGTTGACTTCAGCCAGTAGAATTTTGATGTTAAAATCTATCATTTCTGCCATTCCTATTTTTTCAATGATGTGTCTTAGAATACCAAAGGAAATTATAAAGGTCATCGGGCAAAGAATGAGAATTTTTTTTTGGAATGGAGCAAGTGATCAGGATAAGATACCCCTTCTATTGTGGGAGAAGATTTGTATGGTGAAAGGAAAAGGAGGTGTAGGGCTGAGAGATTGGAATTTAATGAATGAAGCATTGGGGGAAAAATTGGTGTGGAACATTTACTCCCAACCTTCTCAGTTGTGGGTTCGAATTCTAAAAGCTAAGTACCTGGACTCCATGGAAGATAATAGGATTCTCACAATGTGAAACCCCCCCTTTGGATTAGTAATTTGAAACTTTATTATTTCCTATTGACAGGTGATAGTAGACCACATTACATGGCAGATTGGTAATGGTTCGAAGGAAAAGCTTTGGGATGATTCTTGGGAAGGTTCCCAGCTTTGAAAGAAAATGAGAGTTGCAGGAATTAAGACACTGGTTTATTCACATTGGGGTGAAAAGGTTTATGACTATTTGGAATTTAGAGAGGATGCCTTGGGTGGTGAATGGGGGTGGAAGTCCCTCCAAACTGTAGAGGTTTCAAATCGGCAGTGGGCTCTAATGCAAGGAATTTTTAATTCCCATAAAATTTTGAGATTCAATAAAGAGGACAAAGTTGTCTAGTGTGGTGTTGTGGATGAAAAGTATTCAGTTAAGTTAGGCTACCAATTTTTGGATACAAGTGTAGGGGGTGAGGATTGGCCGGTTGATTTATGTTGGGGAAAAGAATGTTTACCTAAGGCAGGAACCTTTGCATGGTTGGCGATTAGGGGTCAGATTCTGTTAGGGGAAAGAAGAAAACAGTTGGGTTTTTGTGGTCCTTCTAGATGTGTTATGTGTGCAGAGGTGGAGGAATCGGTGGATCATTTGTTGCTACATCGTAGGTTGGCTTCCTCATGTTGGGGAAAGTTGTTGAGATCTTTGGGGTGGCAGGTCCCTTTACCAGATACTTTGAAAAAAGTTTTTGAGGGGTGGCTTGTGCAAAAGAAAAAATCAACTCTCTCCTGCATATGGAAGGTAAACCCGTCTATTGTAATCTGGGAGATATGGAAGGAAAGGAATAGACGAATATTTTTAGAAAAGGAAGAGTCATTAAATAGATTGGAGTTTAGAATAAATCATGCTTTAGAGGAAGTGGTCGGTGCAGTAGCCTCACAGTTCTTTAATCCGGGGGTCCCCTTTACTTTGGAGGATAAGTGTATTTAGGCACAATGGTTGGGTATCCGCCTCAGGTCCGTTAAGGGGCTTGGTTGGGTTAATCCAACTTCTAAGGGATCAATGGAGGTTAGTTGGGAAAAACCGATGAAGGGATGGTGGAAGTTGAATTTTGATGGAGCTTCTAAAGGAAACCCCGGACCATCAGGAGCAAGCTTTATTGCTCGTGATTGGAGAGGAAATGTATTGGCTTTGGGAGCAAAGAAGCTAGAGGAAGGGAGTAATAATACAACTGAAGCTTTAGCAACATTAATAGCTGTCATACTTGGTAAAAAATTAGGGGCCTCGAAAGTGTATTTAGAGGGCGATTCTCTAATAATTATCCAGGCAGTGATGAAAGGGAGTACTGAAGCTTGGCATCTATAGAATGTAATTGAAAAAATTAAAGAGGATTTGGCAGCTTTTGATGACTTCAATGTAAGTCATGTAAGGAGAGCTGAAAATGTAGAAGCAGATACTCTGTCAAAGTGGGCTTTATCATTTGAAGAAGTTGGAGAAACAAGAATTGAAGATTTTAGACAATTGGACTTAGAGGTAGATTTAAGAAGGTTGGTATATATGCAGGAGTAAATGTTAATAATAGTTGAGTGCTATCCAAGCATTGAAGCAAATGAAAGAATGTTTGTGGAGTTGGATGGCGGTGCTGAACGTACGCCCGACATTAATGGCGGAGTATGGAAACATAATGCTTATTAATCTCTCAATTTTCCTCTTTCTCGATGCTTCCTTCATTTTCTGTGGCAAAAAACGAGTGCATAAACGATTGGTAAGTGGTGGAGGCCCTAAAGTTGTAGAAGTGATGGAGGCCAATTTCTCGCTCAAGACAAAGAAACAACTATGCCCATTCTATGGTGAAGCATCGAAAAAGAGATTGAAAGGTTTATTCCTTTACAGTGATGAGAGATTGGTGCAGTCAGTGCAACTAATATTGGGCAAATGGTTTGGAGACCTTAAGCACAGGTATCGCACGAATATGGAAATATACTCTCTGATAATGGCTTGGGGTTTAGACTTGGGAGAGCCGATTAAAATGGTGAAAGGGGTGATGAAAGAACTTGTGCACGAAGATTATTTGGAGGGCTTAGACACAATCTTGGAATGGTCCATCCTGGGAGAAGGACTGGACATAAGCGAAGGAATTGAGAATGTTGAGGATGAAGAGGTTGAGAAGTGCATTCACTTTGTGAGATGGCTAGAGGGAAGATGTAAAGCCAGTTGGAGGGAGGAGGTGGCATGAGGATGGAAAGCTTTAAAGTTGTTTGTGGATTGATGGAAGTAGAGTCCATAATTGCACAAGCCCAAGCTGAAGTAGAGCAATTGGAGCGGAAGGAGTTGTGTCCGTAGAAGCAAAAGAAGTTGAATGGGGTTAAAAGTGAAGCCACTTTGGGGAGCTCAGCCAGAGCGTCTTTGTAAATTTAACTTTCTGCCATGAAATCTTGAGTCTTTTTGTTTCTTTTTTGCTTAAATTTGGGGTTAAATCCTGCCGGGCATATAGGGAAGTTGGTGTCTAAATGTAGGGTAGGTAGTAGTTCGAAGAAAATACAGTGAATGTAAATTTGGAGCGTTAATTTTATTTTTGAAGTAGATGTCAAGGATTTTTTTAGAGGAATATACTGTAGGTTTTTTGTGAAATTTTGAGAAAATGGTGTTCTTAGAGGAGGAAATTTTGGGTGGTAGGTGGTCTGATATGAAAATCCAGAAGATGATGTAATTTGACAAATTTTTATTAATAAAAATATATATTATTACCAATCAAAAAAAAAAATAGTATATGTAATTTAATGAAATTTGGTTGCCTTGGAAAACTTCACAAAAATTCATCCCCTTTAGCCATCATTTTTTCCTAGGACCTTAATTCATAGATCCCCTTAAGCCATCCTACGAGGACCCCTTAAGCCATCATAATTTCTCCCAATTTAATGTAACTTAATGAGATTTCACATCACATTAACAATTATTTGTTTTTTCATTTACATGCCTTCGACATAAATGAGCCTTATGTACATTTTTTCATTTGTATTGAATTAGGTCATTTATATCATGGATTAAGGGGATTTTTAAGAAAATGGTTTAAGGGGATTAAATTTACCTAAAAATTTAACTTTTTGTGTATGTTTTAAGTTTATTTTTTAGTATGTACATGTATTCAAATTACATAGTTAGATCTTAAATTTTGAAATTTGTATGTATGCTCAAGTTGAATGATGTATGTATGTATGTGTATGTATCCTATTTAAAAACTCATGTACATTTAATTTAACTATTTCTTGTAATTTTGTACTTGTTTGTTAATTTTGTATAAGTTTTGCAGGTTTACTTATATATCATGGATTAGTTTGATATTGAGGACATCCTCAATCCACCACCTCAACCCCCTTCACCTCAACACCCTCCACCTCCACCCCCTCCACCTCATAACCCCCCACCTCCACCCCTTGAATCTGATGAGGCTCGCTTGTGAGCCCAAATCAATGATAACATTAGTTCTATTCAAGATCAAATCAATGATATTCAAAAGGAAGCATTGATTCCACCTCACTTGAAGCGTTTTCCATCTTCGATGTAAAACGTTGTTGATGTTTTTAGGTCCATTGATGTGGACTCAGAAAGTCATCGGCGATGGTGAGAGGAGAGGAGACAATTTTATTTTGATGGACTCTCCTACAAACAAATCCTGGACCTTAAAATAACAAAATCCCATCTTGCACCATTTTTTGTCGACCCTGTCACCAACCCAACAATCCTTGCAAGCAAACCAAGAATATCAATGAGGTGGTGTAGACATCCGTAGATGTCTGCCTATATTTGGGATCGATGGTGGATGGTATTTGACCATCCACCACATGCTAATGTGGAGGTCCCTCTATATTTTTTGAGGAAATTATATACAAAGTTTGTGTTGGGCCAAAAACCCAATTATTTTGATTTCAAATCATTTCAAGGTGTTGGTGGCGGTATGCCACAACAGAGGTTAGGGGCATGGGTTGATCCCCGACAACGTGTGCATGCTCAACCTTTGTAGATCCTCCTTCAGCTACCATTCTTGCACCCATGCAACATCATGCAGTGGTATCCACACTAGGAGCTTTGAGTGCGATCACGACCAACCTTGATGAGCAAACTTCTGTGATGGCAGCTGGGGCTAGAGAGCAAGACCATGGAGGAGAGTTATATGGAGTTGGTCATAGTACCACTCCACTTGTTTCAACGTCTCATGTATGTATGAGTTGTCATTAGCTATGTTATGGACCTAATCAGGCTACACCCAGTTCGGGTGCACATGGAGATTCTGATGATATCGATTCATATGTTGATTTTCTTACTACTGAGCATCACCCTACAGATATTTCGACATAGGTATAAATATACATGTACATTTTGAATTTATAACAAATTTTTAAGCACGTGTTTTTAATGAACATATATATATATATATATATAACATGTAATATTTAACAATTAAATTGTTTGGTGTAGATTGTGACCATAGGGGCATCTTTTGCTCGTCGAGTTTGTTTTACGTCGACACCTGTGTAAATCGACAACCCATATGGGGTACATTTTGATTGCTTTTTAAAAATTTAAAATAATTTTAACTTGATTTTAATTTGTAATTCAATCCTGAACACGTATTAAATATTTATGTTGGTTCAGGGAAATCCAACTTCACGTCAATTCCACTAGAGGGATTGTTAAGCGCTCCTTTGTCGGGTGTCTCGCATGAGGTGCTCGAACATGTATTTGTTTTATTTAAAACTATAATTATAATTTTGTATTTTGAATTCACTATATCAAACGTGCATGTACTTAAATATTATAAAATATATTTCTATGTACAGGTTGACACCACCATGAGGATGGAAATTGGACACCCATTTGATGCACACCAAATTTAGGAGACAACTGAATTTTAGGTTGTTTAAAAAAATTTCTACATGTGTGCACAATTTGTAGGTATTTTAAATAGATTAAAAGACCTAATGGTACACTTGAATATATATGTTTTAACCTAATTTGTACACATGTGCTTTAAATTTGACCTTGTAGGACTTTGTTGGTGGCACTTTTTGTCTTGATGATGTCACCCCACCTCAACCAGGACTTGCAAAGCAGCCTCATATGGTAATTTAAATTTTTTATTATATTTAATATCAATTACAAATTATACATTGTGAATGAGTTAAATTAAATTTAAAATTGAATATATATGCTCATGTGTTAAATTATTTTTCTTTTATAGCATGAGACATGTCCTGTAGCAGAGCATGTAGAGTAGCTCATATGGCAATTTAAATATGATTTTATAAATTAATTGAATTAAATCATATTTAATTGTCTAAATCCAATTTTAACTTTCTTTCTCTTGTACATAATGATTCGAAGCATGTAGAGATAGGTCTTGTACCAAAGCATGTAGAGCGGCCTCATATGATAATTTAAATACGATAAATTATAAATTAAATTGAATTAAATCAATTTTTAATCATTTTACATATGATTTCAACTTCCTTACTCTTTTATAGAGTGATTCAGATCATTTAGGTAGTCTGCATGGAGTGAAGAGGTCTCTTGATTATAGAGACGATATGAGTTAGATTATTTCATGGGTTGTATTTGATAGATTTTTTATACATGTTTCAATATTTGAGTATTGCATGGGCTTGATCTATATACATGTGTTATGATATTCCATGGACTTTATATGTACATGTTTCAGTATTTTGCTATAATTTCATGGACTAGATCTATATATATGTTTCAGTATTTTCATGGACTTAATATATTGTTTCATGGACTTCATTAATTTTAGTATTTTATGGTCTATTATTGTTAAATAGTAATTTACACATGTACATTTATGCATTCTAAATTGAAAAAATTAGTTATCGTCATTCAAGACAATATTTAATTATTAAATTTCACTATTTTCATACATTATAATATGAAATTGATAGAACATTAATGTGAAATTATACAAATGTGAAATTAATATGAAATTGATAGGACATTAATGTGAAATTACACAAATGTGAAATTAATATGAAATTGATAGAACATTCAAATATTTGTACTTTACAAAAGATTCATAGTCAAGACATTAATAAGACATTAATGTGAAATTAAAGTTGAAATTAATAGGACATTTAAATATTTGTACTTTACAAATTTTCAATTCATAGTCAATACATTAATACGACATTAATATGAAATTATAAAAATGTGAAATAATAAGATGTCTTAAGGGGATCAAAGAAGTTCTCATAATTTACTTAAGGGGATCAAAGACATACGCGAATTTAAAATGACTCATCATAACAATCACAAACTATACAAAAATAATGTTAATGTTAATATTATTTATGTCCTAATAGGATGTCTTAAGGAGATCAAAGAATTCAAAGTACACATCTCATGTTCAATCGCAATTAATATAATTAAGTACTAGAATTTAGGCTCTCATCATAAAAATTGATATAGTTAAGTATTAGAATTTAGGGTATGTCCTAATAGGATGTCTTAAGGGGATCAAAAAAGTTCTCAAAATTTGCTTAAGGGGATCAAAGAATTCAAAGTACACATCTCATGTTCAATCATAATTGATATAATTAAGTACTATAATTTAGGATAACTCATCATAACAATCACAAAAGTTATACAAAAATAATATTAATGTTAATATAATTTATGTCGTAATAGGATTTCTTAAGGGGTCCTAATAGGATGTCTTAAGGGGATCAAAGAAGTTCTCAAAATTTTCTTAAGGGGATCAATGAATTCAAAGTACATGTCTCATGTTCAATCACAATTGATATAATTAAGTATTAGAATTTATGACTCATAACAATCATATACTATATAAAAATAGTGTCAATGTTAATATAATTTATGTCGTAATAGGATGTCTTAAGGGGATCAAAGAAGTTCTCAAAATTTGGTGAAGTTTCCCAAGGCAACCAAATTTAACAATAATATACATGATATTTAGTGATTATACATTCAAATTTTAAGTTTCAAAGTAGGAAAACATGCACACATTTAATGAACAAAATATATAGAATATTGATTTTGACATATAAAAGTGTAGAGTAATTGTGTATGTACATATACAAAATTGGCATATATGTTGGAACTCAAAACAATGTTTACAAAATGTGGCTATGTCATCTCAAGAAAATCCAAAACTTGTGGGGAATCATCAAAATGTAGCCTCTTCACGCCACCTGATATCAAGATTATTTAAGCAATATCATATATCATCAAAACATATATTTCAATTTATATAAAACTATATATATACACTTACCTATATTTACAAGTATTCCACATGTGTGTAGGTTCTCTCCTTTTTGTTTCAAAGTATGTGATGAATGTGATCTGATGGCTTAAGGATACCAAACGGATAATAAATCAATTTTAACTATTAACATAAGCAATATCAATATATCATCAAAACATGTATTTAAATATGTAAAACTAAAACTATACTTACCTGTATTTACCAAGTATTCCATGTTGTCTAGGTTGAATCTGCATGGACTCTCTTTTTTGTTTCAAAGTATGTGATGAATTTGTGATGATATCTTAAGGATACAAAAGGATAATAAATCAATTTTAACTATTCATATACAAGCAATATCAAAACATGTATTTAAAAATATAAAATTAAAACTATATTTACATGTATTTACTTATTCCATTGTACCATTTGCATCCTCTCTTTTTTGCAATGCATCTATGATTGTCTCATGCTCTTTCATAGAAATTGTCCATAGCTCTTTATTTGCAGGTCTTCCATGATACCTCACTAGTTTTATATTTGTTGCCACCACCAAATGCAAGTAGTGTATAATATTTTTATGTGTTTCATAATCTTCAAATGCATGCAAACCATTCTTCCTTGTTAGGTATTTCCATAGCCAAGTGCCAACAACCACCACCGAACCTGTTGGATAATGATAGCCATCATCAAAGAACTTGTTCTCAAAAATTTCTTAAGGGGATCAAAGACTTGTTCTCAAAATTTTCTTACAGGGATCAAAAAAGTTCTCAAAATTTTCTTAATGGGATGTCTTAACAGATCACCGAACTTGTTGGATAATGATAGCCATCATCATCTTCTCGAGGTGCTATTAACTTATGTTTAATATCCACACAACGAGCCAACCAATGTTACATTTCCTCTTCATTCTCCTCAGGTGCAACAATAACATACACATGTCCTGCAAACAAAATTTTATTCAATAACTTGTGTTTCCATATAATTTGACCAATCTACATACATGCATTCATATATATAATTAAATAAAAGAATTACAAAATAGTAATAAAATGAAATACATTGAATTAAATTACCTTCCTGTACAAGGTATGAAACACGATCATAGGTATCCAGTGCAAACACTTGATCATTATCTTCAATTGTTGTTTCATATTGATCATGTGCTTATGCAGGTGTCAACGATCTTTTCTTCCACTCTTCAACCCATTCTCTATTCTCACATGCTTCTCAATCTCCTGAAATACAAAACTTTCAAAAACATGCAAGCTCCCTTGTCCAAATAGACATGCTTGCATTCAAACTCTTAAATGAATGCCATTTAGTAGATCCACTGATTGTCTTGCAATCAAGTCTAGGTAGAATGTTCTCTTCTTCAACCAAAAATAATAATCGACAAACTGTAGAGTACTCGCTTGATCCTATAGATAATTTTGTATTGCACCGATCCACAATCCCATGTGCATCTTTAAATTGTACTGCATCCTCAAATTTCAATTGCTCTTTAGAAAGAATTCTTTTAACACACGCACCAGCTCCATCATGTTCTCCTTTACCATGTCTGGCTTCAAAAAAACTCCACATATGTTGGACATTATATTCCTTGTGAACCCTACTTAGCCAATAGAACATTTAAGCATTCTTGAACTATCCTGTACAATTATCTAACTATATGATATGTTCTATCATTTGGATTCCTCTTTCTCTTGAATTTGTGTAAAATATATTGAAACAGTATTAAACAAACTCTGACGAGTGTAACCAGTTGTCACTCAAATAGAAATAATACTCCCTCAAAAAAATTCTATCATTCTTTGTGCTATCATCTGCATGCCTATATACAATATGAACAAACATAGCCACTTGCATTGAATTGTAATATTGTGATTGGATTTTCTCTTGCAAAGCAAGAGTATATTTTTTCATAAAATCAACCACTGATAGTATAGTTCCAACTGGAAATGTGTTTCTACATGTGCAAAATTTTCCATCAAGCCATTAAGCATGTTGAGAGTGCTTGACATATTTTGGTACAATCTTACTCTTAAATTTTGATATGAATGCATGTACACTATTTTTTCTGTAATTATATCACAACGCTTTCCAATTTTTCCATCTCTTATAGAATACTCAACATTCTTAAAACTTTTAACATCCACTAAATATTGTCCAAAATCATTTTTAACACTTTCATGCATACAACTCCTAAGAATGAAATATTGCCACAACTAGTGCATTGTCTAGAAATACATGAACTTAAATAAAAGAATTTCTCATCTGATCTTTCACAAAACAAACCTACTATAAAATCCTTGATTGTTTCAGGTGGCATAGTAATACCACATTCCTGCATAATCATTTTAGTATGTAAAGTATAATGTATATATCGAAAAACATCATAAAAATAATGAAATTGCATGTTTTTTACAAAAACAAGAGATTCATTGCTTATTAATTTTCACATACCAAGGTTTACATTTTTCAAAAGATCTTTGACTTATTCTAATATTACCAGGTAACACTGAATCATCACAAAATTTTCTATAAAATTTGATTTGAGTTGTGTCTAATAGGTGTTTTAGATGAGGATCGTGAATTTTGGACCCCACTTTTAATTTCAAAACATCTCTAACATTAGATGATACCCTAGTATTATCATGCCAATATTTATCAACCAAAGGCTTATTTTCATTATTCAATTTCATGTCATACCTTGGGAGTCGACCACTAAAATTCCAACATTGGTTGATTGGATCATTTTCTATACTTTCTCTTCTCTTTTCCGCTCTTACCAATGTTTTAGGATGTATTTTTAGAATTTCACTGATATTGCTTAACATTCTTTTATTCAAAGTTGTTTTATTGACTATAGCAGTTGTTATAGCTCATCATGTTGCATTCTTATCTTTAGATCGACTATTCTTTCCAATAGACTCAATGGCACGAACAACATTAGATATAACATATTTAAGTGATTCATCTTTTCTTCTTGGTTTAACAAAAATGCTTAACTTTTTCATTACTTTTCTCATTTTCCACATTCTCATCAATTGCATCATGAGTTGACATTGAAATGATAGTTTTTTATGATAAAAAAATTGTTTGTACAATCTATTGGCATGTGTTCTTATTTGTCTCCAAGAAATCTTACCAGGAAGATTATCCAAAACATTACTTTCAACTTTTTTTAAAATATTTTCATTTTCAACATCACAAGGATTTTCATTTTCATTTTCAACTTTAAAATGATTTTCATTTTCATTTTCATTTTCATCAACAAAGCAATTTTCATTTTCATTTTTAACAAAAGGATTTTCATTTGCATTTTCAACAACAAAAGGATTTTCATTTTCATTTTTCAACAAAAAAAAATTCATTTTCATTTTCAACAACAAAACGATTTTCATTTTCATTTTCAACCACAAAACGATTTTCATTTTCATTTTCAACAACAAAAGTCTAAATTTATTATCTCTATGAATATTATCGATCTCAACATCATTAAATCCATCTTGTTTTAAATCTTCTACAATCAAAGTTTCCATATCATTCAAAGGTGGATTTGAAGACGCACCTAGATTTGTGCCTATTCTCACATTCTCCATAGCATTGAAAGGTGGATTTAAAGACATGCCAGGATTAGTTTTTATAATCGTATTATTTTCCATATTCACCTCTTGCAAATTTGAATCATCTACATCCATGGTCTCTTAAATGTTTTTATCTTCAATAGTCATGGAATCAGATGCTTCAGCATTATTCATTGATTGAATCCTCATTCTTCTATCTCTTTGTATGTTTTCCTCTTCTCTCTTTGCTTTAATTTCTTTAGGGGTCAATACCTTCCTATCTTTCCTCTTATTATGACATTGTGATCCCATGATTACAAAATTCTGAAGTACAAATGAATGTCAATAGTGGAAGTCTTCCTTCTTTGTTCCTCCTTTAAATGAGTAGAAAATGAACACAATTCCAATCCAAAATTTCCCCAACAATGCTTCCTTTCAAAATTCAAATCAAATTGCAAGTTCAAGAGCTTGTAGAAGACAAAATTTGATAGAAAATGGGTGAATTTGTTGCCAGCTATACACTATCAAGTTGCAGAATTGACAATATTTTTTTTAGCAGTAAAAATTTTAAAAATGGTAAAAAATGGAATGCGATCCCATTTATAAAATGGGATCCCTTTTTATAATTGGGATCTCATAGCAAATGAGATCTCGTTTAGGAATTAGGATCCCTTTTTATAATCGGGATCTCGTAGCAAACAAGATCTTGTTTAGGAATCGGGATCCCATTTTCTAAACCGGGATCCCGTTTTTTAAAATTTGAATTTTTGGTCAAGTTTTTGCTTTATTTTTCGGTTCAGGAATAGGCTTGGGGACCCGAACCTAAGCTTTGGACCTAGTTTGACCTACAACTTGAAGGTCATGTCAATGGCACAAGAAAAGAGTGACTTTGGACATATATCTGAAGACCTTTTTTGCAATTTTTTTTTATGAAATTAAAACCCATTATAGATGAGACTGTGTAGATTCCAAATATATATATTTTTTTTACAACTGGATTATTTTTTCTATTTTTCAAATAGTTTATGATGAAACTGGTTCATAAACTTGAAATATTAGGGTTTTATAGTATTTTAATAATTTTTTATTAAAATATTTTTTTTAAAATGAATTATACGTAGGTGATCTTCAGATAATTCTTTTCGTTTTGAAAAAAAAAATCAAAAAATGATTAAGTTTAGGTCATCTTATGCGTGACGTACATGACAATTTTTCAAAACAACAAATATGACCAATAAAAAATTAACAAAAAATGTTCAAAAAAATTACAAAAAAATATTGTGAGCATTCTTCAATGTGTTACAAATCTTTTCCCAAAAGGATTAAAAAAAATATGATTATTTAGGTCAAAATATGGATGACGTACACATGCATGGTATGGTAAAAAAAAGTGACTTTTAAACAATGGTTTTTAGACATGCCTATTGAAAATCATTTTTTATCATTTGGGTACTAAAATAAATTACATATTTGGAAACTAGACTTTGAGTACTACATTTTATGATTATTGACTTTATTTAAGATTCCATCTCTAAGTGCTTCAAATTTTAAGGTCAAATGTAACAAATTTTGAAAATCAGGAAAAACACTCCCACGTTTCGGCCAAAAAGTGGACTCAACTTTTTGCACACACCCTAAATATATATAGATAGATAGATACAAACAAGTAAAATGGGAGGTACTTTCTTATAAGAGTGGATTCACAGTTGCACATCCAATTGTGAAGGCAAAGATGGCTAATATTATTTTTGGAATTAGGTTGATTTCAAAATAAGAATGAGCTATAATGATGAGGGTTTTCCCACAATATATAATCAAAGGGGAAGATAATCTTGAATACTCTAAAAGACATTTAAAATAAATAATGCTTAGCACACATATATCCTCCTAACTAATATGTAGACCATGATGATACTAAGGATAAAATCCATTGCACACTCAATATGCTAATTCTACTTCACAACTAAGTGCATAACATGCCCTCCACAATAGAGAGCTTTGTCTACAAGGCAACTATTTTTTCTTGAGATTTAGTATGGTTATCCTAAAATAGCACTATAATGGCTAAACTCTTTGAAATTTCCCATCCCTTCTAAAATTTTGCATTGTTTGTATACATATCCATTAATACTTCTTAAGAACTAAACCAATGTCCATGAAGTCACAAAATATAATCCTAATTAACATATCCTACAATATAACTTAGTAGTGCTTTTTACTTGGTCTTGTTGGATCTCAAAATTGTTGCTCATGCTCCTAGAGGAATCAATCCACTTTAAGGCCAAGTAAATGTTTTCCTAAAGACAAACTAATCAACTCATCAATAAAATGTGAGTGATCATAGGCCAATTGTTGAGATTGGATATTCTCTCCTTCATTTCAAGCTCAACTAGACCCAAGAGGGTGTTCCTTGAGGTATTCTTTAAAGATATTTAATCACACTAAAGATAGATTCTAAAAATTATAATAGTATCCAATGTACGCTTGGTCACAAAAGTTGACACTAGACCAAAGACTAACCTACTACACATAGTACCTCTATTAAGTTAATGAAAATATCATTGCAAAAATGCAAGATGAAAGTATGCAAAGCATGACTCCTCAGGATATTTAACAATTATGGTTGGCTATAAACACTCCCTAGATGGATCATTGAATCATGAACTATATACAAATTCCTACTCCTTAAACTACTAGTGTAAGATATATTTCACTTTTTTTATATGGAGGATTGTAGATTACTACGACTAGTGCCTTATTTAGTGGGTTACAAAGCCATAATTTACCAAGAACAACACATTGAAATAACATTAGAGATATGATATCAAAAAATTAAGCATACATAATAATCCCTCTCCAACTCTATAAATCCATTTGGCATAAGGAATAGACCATTACAAGCAATACCTGCAATAATTTAAAGTGTTGTGACACATAAATTTTTATTATAATCATACTAGGAAATGTGGAAAGAGGAAACCATAAGCTAGAAACCTGTCACAATTCATCACTTAGAAACTTCCATGATGATCTTCAAATAGCCAAGGAGACATACAATTACAAAATTACAACATACTTTTTTATTTAAAAATAATGTTGCTCAATTGGAAACTAGACTTGTAGAAGTTGAAAACTTAGATAATCCTCAACACTTGTAATCATGTGGAAATGGAGACATGATCGACCATTGTTCTAGAAAATAAACTGATATTTATAGAAATTTTTAAGTTGTTTGATCTCTTGCAAGAATTCAATTCAGAATTGGATATCATTAATTTGGTGTGTGTGAAACAAGTTGGAATCCCATGAAATATGTTGAATGAGTGGTCTTGGAACTAGCATAAATATCATATGTTTCATGCTCGCATTTGCACATGGACATGCAAAAAATGAACCAACATTTTTTTTAAATAAAATGTTCACTAACTCATTTTTATCATACTCAACATGATAGAGTAACATGTACACATGTTGAGCGAAATGGCTTCTCCTGCATGCCCCATTGCACCTTCTCCCTTGTCTACTGCCACATGAGCCCCTACTCCCACTCTAGTGACTCTTGCATGGGATTCTACTATTGTGAAGGGATCCACTCCTAGTTTTCTTTTGTCTCTTGTGGAGGGTTTGTTGAATGGCGTGCCTCCCACTAAGGCCTCTTTGGCTCGTGCCCTACCTATAGGTTCATCCCCGTCCACCCCTCCTCTCGTGCCTGCCACTCCTACAAGGGCTCGTATATTCTCTATGTCACCTAGATTTTTTCTTGCTCACCCTCCTTAGGTGTGCCCTCTCCCTTGTGCCAAACCTTCCCCAGTGGTGATTTATGGGGAGGATGTAACTAAAAATGAGGGTTCCTATGAGAGACATATATTGGTGTGTTGTTTTTCCAACCTCTAGCCCTCTCTTCCCAACTTGTACTAGTGGTTCTTGGATTGTTGGAGGACCTTAGTGGTTGGTAAGATTGATCTCTTCCCTTGTGCTAAAGGTTTCTTCATTGCTACCTTTGCTTCTGTTGAGAACAATTGCTTGTTATTGGGTTGACTTTGGGCTTGGGGAGAGCACTCTCTCTCGCTCAAACCTTGGACATCTTCCTTCAACCCCCTTATCAAACCACTCAATACTTTTCTAGTGTGGGTTCAACTCTCGAATCTCCCCCTCCAATTTTAGGAGACTCGTTATGAGGCCATCGACAACTCTATTGGCCATTTTTTGAAGGTTGATGATTCCATTTCTTTTATGGGGCATTTGACCTTTGCTTGTATTCTATTAGATATTGATATCTCTTTACCTCTTCACGAAGATGTGGTTTTGTTGATTGGGGATCAACACTAGTCTCAGCTACTTGATAATGAGGGCCTTCCATTTAGGTGTTGTCATTGTTTTGCTATTGGTCACTTGGCTTCAACTTGCTCTCTCTTGCATCAAAAAGGTGTGGCTACTTGGTGGAAGAATGATAATGACGATCTCTTGATTGTTCTAACTTCTATCTCTTTCAAGGATGCCTCCTCCCTGGCTTCTAATGAGCATCTTGCTCCTGGAACGGATTTGGTTTATCCTAAGGACCCTACTGGTGTTTCTCCTCCTCTAAGTGCATCACCTAATCCTTCAGTTGCTTTTGATCTACCCCAAGGATCTATTGTGGACTAAAATTGTTATTTACCTTGTTGTCCTCATGTTCCCCCCTCATACGTTGATGGTCATGTCCCATTAGGGTGTCTCATGTCCCCCCTTGTAGTGGGTATCTAGATGATAGTATCGCTTGGACTATCGTTCATAGAAGGCATAAAGGTCTCTCTTGTACCTCTTCTATTTCTCATTCTTGAGACTTGTTAGACAATTTTGTTGTATAGGTATGAGACCCTTGTTTCTAGTTTCTTTCTCGTTCTATGCTCTGGTCAAAATCATTGTTGGTCTTTGTTTCTAGTTCTTTTAAGTCTCACTTATGGTGAGATTAGTCCTACTTGCCTTGATGGTTGTTCTATATCGAGTTTGGGCCCTTCTTGCTTTATCTTAATCAAAATGTGCACATGTTGGAATTGCATGTACGAAGTCATGATAAGCATGCCATATGAAGTAAGGGAAGGGATAAGATGAGTGGGTGTTGTGAAACCATTCCACATGCCCTATAATGATGATGGTAACCTAATTAGGGTTTGGTGTCTCTATACAAGATGTCTCAAGGGAGGACCTCCTTGAGGTAAGCATTTCTTCTAGGTTTCTAAGTGGTAGTGGAGTGGTCGAGCCTCCAAGATGTGACCTAACACCTATAACTAATCAAACCCTAAATTGAGCTAGCACTACATTTTAAATATTGAAACATTTAACTAATTAAATCAATGATATACTAAAGTAATTTTGTGTAAATAAATATAATTGTGATAGGGCGAATTTAGGTGCTAGAATACGAATGGAAAACAATAGAATGCAAATAACACTAAAAACACTCTACACCTCAAGATTAGCCTAGTTGGATTCAATACAAAATAAAGATGACAAAATGAAACTTTATACCTTGTGTTGAATCGATCCTTTGGTTGGCCCTTCAATCTTTGGTGTTGTATGCTCCTTGGATGGCACAAGATGCAAGCTAGATGATGATATGAGGATGGATGAAAGTGGATGCAAGTGTGAAAAATGGATAAGTATGGCTCCTAGAAATTTTTTGCAAGAGTTTGGCTACAATGCATGATCTCTCTCAAAATGAGAGAAAATAGGGGGTATTTATAGAGATTTTGGAATTCTCTAGGGAAATGGATGGTTGGAATTGAACCATAAAGATCAAGATGTAGGGCTAAGGTGAGTTGAGAACTCACAAGCCCTCACATCTTGACATGTGGCATGTGATATGGCTTAAAAAGGGTGATGTGTACATGAGGTGGAAGGATAGTACATGACATGGAGGTGGTACATAGTACCTTGGGATTGGACAAGATCTCCTCATAAAGGAGGTACTTGTCCCCATATGGGTGAGAGGACATGTGGGGAATTAAAAATTTCTCAAATATTCTCATGTGGATGAAAGAAGGAATTTAAAATTCCTTTAAATGCATTGGGGGATTAAATGTGAATTAAAAATTCACATGGAGAATGGAGTGTCTTGTCCAAAAAGAGAAAGCATTTAATAGGGTTGACTTAGGACAAATGACATGGGGTGATTAAGGTTGTGCAAGTACTTGATTAGACTAATTAATGAAGATTAGAAGAGGGTTAGATTTCACATGTAACTTGATGTGACAAGTCAAAGATCACATGGAGAAGAGAAAAAAGAATTTAATATTCCTTGAAAGGATAAAAGGAATTAAAAATTCTTTGAAAGGTTGATTAGGCTAGTTATTGAAGGATTATAGGAGGGTTCGGTGGCTAAAAGAGATTAGAGGCCAACTTGCAAAAGTTGGAGGATGTGACACATTCTAATAAAGGATTAGGCATGTGCACATCCCTAATGATGAGATTAGAAGAATAATTAAGATTAGATAAAAAATGATGAAGGATGTGACATTAAGGGAATTAAATAAATGGCATATTTATTTAATTCAATTGATGAAAAGGAGGATTAAAGAGATAAGGTATTCATTTATTAATTAAATACCTTAGGGATTTGGCAGAATTACAGATATTAATAAATAATAGTGATATTATTTAATTAATGCAAATAAGGGGATGCTTAGACGAAAGGGGATAAATTTGGATAAATCAAGTGTCCAAATTTAGGTGTCTACAATAATAATTAAATTCGTATTGAATATTTTTAAATATAAACTATACTAATTCCAACTAAATTTTAGCTATAATAAGAGTGTACACTTCTTTAGAACAATGCTCAATTAAATTAAAACATAATAGATTATAAAAAAAATCCTAGATTAAAATTTAAATTTCTCTTAAAACTATTTTTTGAGAATAAAACTAACATGTGAGGCTAATTTTTGAAATTAAATTTAATTTGCTAACAATTGTTTTCAAACTACATTAATAAATCCAAGTTACTCAACTAAATAACTCAAATTGTCATCCCATTTACTTATTTGCATGACACATTAAATTAAATTACTCCACCTAAGGTTTTGCACATTTCTAAAAGTGAACAAGATTAATTTCACTTAAGGGGATTAATTATCCCTAAAACCACTTAAGGGCCTAAACAATTAGGGCAACACGACCAACCCTAAATTCAAGTTTAAAAGCAGTATGTACTCTTCTACCCTCTTTCACTTGGAGTTGCATAAAGGAGAGAGAGAAAAGAGGAGTAGAGGAGGAAATTCCCCTCAACGAAAATATTTAATTTTATTTGTTTAGTTTGTTTATTTATTCCATTACTACTATAGATCAGGGAAATTATGGGAAATAAAGAATTAATCAATAGTAGCAACCATAAAACTACCTAATTCAAGCCATGAAGACCCTAATCTAATAATGAAGCACAAATGACAATAGAAATTCAAATAATAAAGCAATAATACTCAATCTCTATACCACAGTTGAATTACCTTCATTTCTCTTCTCTATTTTGTTTTATTTGTTCTCATATTTGTAGTATGCGAGATAGATCTAGATCTCAAGATAACAAAACTTCAAAGATTGTGGTTAGGTTGAAATGAGGGTGATAGCTTGCTTTTATAGAAATCTCAATTCAAATGAGGGGCTAGGATTGAATGATGAGGTATCAAGATCAATGGATGATGTTAATTGAGAAGAAAATAGATAAGGATGAGAAGGATAGACCAAAACTCAAGAAATTAGTTGAGATTTAGGACTTAGCTTAGAAGAAATTTAAATTAAATAATGATAGCAATTATTTAATTTAAGAAAGGGAAAATGAATAATTAAATAATTAAAAATAATTATTTAATTATAGAAGAAGATGGGGTGTTAAAATATTAAATAATTTAAACAATTATTTAATAGAGGAAAGAGACAAATGATAATAATAAAATAATTAGCAATAATTATTTAATTATGGAGAAAAGAAAGTGATAAATACTTAAATAAATAAGAATTTATTTAATTATAGGGAGAAAAGACTAATGAATAATTAAATAATTAAAATAATTATTTAATTATAGATAGAAAAAGATAAATTAGTGATGTAATTTAAATAAAATTGATATTTATTTAAATTAATTAAAAGAGAAATAAGGTAAAGTGAATTAATTAAATAGTTACAAATTATTTAATTAATAGAGGAATGTGACATTAGAGAATAATTAAATAATTAAAATTATTTAATTATGTATGGAGGAAGGTGAATTAGTGATAAAATATTACTTGTAGGCTTGGGACATTTTTCGGTGTCTACAACTACTTTTCTCCTCTCTTTTTACTTGCTCCTACAAGCAAATATTATATGGATTTTTTAAATTGATATTCGATTACTAAAAATCATAAGGTCTAGTTACATTGATAGCATATGTTCATCAATAGTTATCCCCCTGCTCCATGGGTACAAAAAGGAGTAGATTTAGTTACATAGCTAGATGGTTATGTCAAAAAAAACCAACAAGAAAGATTACTATTCATTCCTTTTCTCACAATTCTA
This sequence comes from Sequoia sempervirens, assembly GCA_007258455.2. Taxonomy (NCBI): domain Eukaryota; kingdom Viridiplantae; phylum Streptophyta; class Pinopsida; order Cupressales; family Cupressaceae; genus Sequoia; species Sequoia sempervirens. Next base: position 712,251 of record VDFB02142776.1, read on the forward strand.
CTCCTTTCCACTATTGTAATTCTTGTTGAGCTTGTAAGAGTCAAACCTTGGGAAATCCTCTTCCAGTCATTGTTATCAAAGTTCTCAAATGTAAATTCCAGGTCTCTGAGCTCATTGTCTCTCTTGATTTCATATTGGTGCAGCTTGGAGTACTTGTTTTGGAAGTCTAGATATTCCCTTTTGAATTTATCATCCACCTTTCTTAGGTCTTGAGGCCAGTAATCAACATCTTGAATGTCTTATGAATTCTTGTTGCATCATCAAGGATCTTTACAAATCTATCTACAGGAATCTTCAGTGTGAATGTAACATGTTCAACAAGCAGAAAAATGAGTCTATTATAAGACTCAGTAAGGATCCTCCTCTTTCCTTGGCACAAGTCTTTGTTCCTTTTTTTCCGAATGAACCATAAATTTTCAATAAAAACATTCCAAAATCTATTCACCTTATAACTTAGACCTTTGACAAAACCGCTTATTATTTAAAACCAAGAGATATTATTTATACAATCCCAACTCGAGATATTTCCCATAAAAAATGGCCAAACCTTTAAAGTATATTTACAGTTGAAAAAAATATGATTGAGATCTCCAGTACAATTACAAACATTACAAATAGACTGATTGTGACTCTTTACCAACTTACCAATGAGAAATAACCATTTAAAACAACACTTTTTAGGTTCAATAATATTAGACCATCACTTCTTGACAATATAAGACCACTCAGGGTTTCCTAATTTTAATCCCTAAGTCTTGTTTACATGACCTAAAACATCTTGAGGTTCATATAATAGCTTCTACAAATCAAGGGGTTTAATCTTCAGAAGGGGAGTATTATCCATCCATTTGATATTGTTGAATCCATCAAGCTTTGAAACAATACTCAAATAATCACACATGTTATTCCAACTTTTCAATAATATTAAGCTCTCTAATTGTAGTCATTAAGACTGAATTTCTTTTTCAAGAGGTCTCAAGATATTAGATCCACATTATATAAGATATCATCCAAAGAAGAAATTCCTTGAAGATTCCACTTTTTACTAGAGAAACCTTGTAGAAAAGCAAGAGGTTTCCCATTATGTTTAAGATTTCATCATACATATCTGTAGCTATTAAAATTCTTGTTTCCAATATCAATTTCATTATTATTCTTGATTAGGACTCTAACAGACTCCCAGGCTTCCCAAATGCTAGCAAAGACATTTAACCCAAAAGGTTTAACTCTAAAGTTTCCAAAAAGAAGATCATATGAATGTAAGTTTTTCCATTGTTTAGCTTGTTTTGGTATAGATTCAAGAATATTTCTTATGATTAATACTTTCCAAGGCTCATTTCCTTCAAGATATTTTAAAATGCATTTAGAGGCAAGAGCAATGCCCTGCCATTTTAGGTCTTTCAAACCTAAACCTCCTTTTTCCTTTTCCAAACAACACCACTCTCATTTGGCTGCATGTTTCTTACCCTTTCCTTTCCCATTTGACCATATAAACTTTTTGATTAATTTCTAAACTAAATTAACTTGATAACTAGCAAAGAACCATACTAAGGCATAGTAGATGGAATAGGAGGACATAATTTTCTGACAGACTTGGTCCCTTCCAGCCAAATATAAGTAATTATTATTCCAATTCTTTAGCTTTTTCTCTATTTTTTCAATCTAGTTCCACATTTCTTTTAGGGAGGGCCTTACAAAGAATGGAATACCCAAATACCTGACACTTTTGTTCAGTCCTTCCCATCTCCAATTGAATTTGGATACCCATTTTGGAGGGGTATTCGTCCACCCAATTAGGGTAGTCTTTGAATCAAAAATATTTGCACCTGAAGCATTACAAAAGGTTTTCAACCTCACAACTAATTTATTCATATTCTCTTCCTCAAGGATAGGAAATAGAGTAGTACCATCTGCAAACCGAATATTCAAAAGCATAGCATTATCTGGTAGAGTGATCCCTTGCACATGAAACCCAAGTAGATTAGTTCTCAACATATAGTGTAGAGCCTCTGATGCAATAGCAAATAATGTGGGAGCCACAGGATATCCTTGTCTTATGGATCTCTCCAAGGGGAAAGTATCTGAGACAATTCCATTGATAACAACCTGGGTATTACCATCCTTAAACAAAATATTAACCATTTAAAAAAAAATTGGGAACCCAAAGGTTTTGAGCATTACCATGATAAAAGACCATTACACTTTATTATACACTTTTTCAAAATCCAACAATAATATCCAACATTTTGACCACTTCTATTAGCCTAGTCTATTGCTTCCTAGCTAGTGATCAAATTTTCAAGAATATACTAATTTTTGATAAATCCAGTTTGTGTGTCATTTATAATCATTGGAAGAATCTCAGTTAGTCTTCTAGCAAGCAATTTAGCTAGGATTTTGTATGACATATTTAGTAAAGTTATAGTTCTCCAATTTCTTATGTTACTTTTGTCACCATTTTTTGGCATTAGCTTTATGATTCCTATGTTAATGTTCCATCTTGAATGCCTCCCCATAAACCTCTAATAGATCTTCTACAATCCAATCCATATTAGCTTTATAAAATTCCACAAGAAGTCCATCAGCTCTCAGAGACTTGTCCTTTTGGAAGGATAAAATAGTATTTTGAAGCTCTTCCTCTGTTAAATCCTTCTCAAGTTCTATAGCCATTTCATATGTGTTTTTCTAAATGGCACAATTATTTTACATAAATTTTGGGCTTAATCATAGAAAATTGATTTATCCTTTGTCATAAACAGATTTCTATAAAATTCTTTACAACCTTTACTATTTCCTCTATCTCATGAAGCCATTTACCATTGTCATCTATTGGCCCAATATTTTTAAGAGTCATCTTTTTCCTTAATAGATTGAAAAAATATTTCGATCCTTTGTCCCCATCTTTAACCCAATCGGCCCTAGCCCTAATATTTTCTCCTTGTGCCTTTTTAACCTGAAAGCATCTTAATTTGTGCTTGATATTAATTAGACGGATAATTTTTTCAACACCACTCTGGATTTCTTCTTCAACAACAAGCAATTCATCTTGTAGTGCACACTCCCACCTTCTACTTTCAATAGCTACTTTTTTTTGACATTTTGCAAGAGGGTTTTTATGCTAAGCACTAACCTATTCCAATAATCCTTTGCAAAATTCATAGGCATAATATTTTTATTTATATACCTATGAGTGGATATACCACTTAAGCAATCTTCATCTTTTAATAGCTCAGTGTTAAGTTTAAACATTCAGTTTTTCCTAACACTATTGCCAACTGTAATCCTATTAAGCATAATTTTTGCCTCAATTGGATAATCATTTGACATGGTTTTTGGTTCCACTTTGACATTATTAAATTCTTCATTTTACTCAAAACATAAGGTTTCATTGTTTGCATAGAATCTGTCAAGTCTACAATAGATTATGTTATTACCCATTTGGTTGTTACACCAAGTAAACCAAATACTTTTACTTTATTTTTTCTTTCCCTCTAAAGGATCAAAAATCTTTAGGGATTTTTCATTCTAAGCTAATAATACTATTCATTTCCTTTCTAGGACCAATGAATCCCTCCTTTTTTATCTTCTTTATTCTTAGTCATGTTGAAATCACCCCCAATAATTCAAGGCACTTTGGGAAGATTAGTGGAAATCCATTTCCAAACCTCAATTCTTTCCCTATAGTCATTAGGGGCATAAATGGAGAAAAATCCAAATTTATTTTCATTATTATCAACAATTACCTATAAGCATTTGTTGCAAGGAGAGCAACCTGAGATACTAATAAACTAAGTCCACTTCCAATTTAGAAGTATAGTGTTCCCTCCCTTCCCTTTATCATGGTTTGTATGAAAGACACAAGCATTATTCCATATAAATTTCAAATTACTTTCCAATTGAAACCCAACTACTTTTACTTCCTATATCATTAAACAATCTAAATGTTTTCTCATTACAAAGTGCTCTCAATACATATTTCTTGTTCAAAGATTCTTGACCTCTCACATTCCACCTTAAGAATTTATTGTCATTTATTCTATGGGTTTGGATTTTTTTGACCTTATAAAGCCTATCAAAAATATCGGCAAATTGTCATCCTTTCCCTTTTTTATCGACTTCTGACCACTATTGCTCCTACTAACATTTTTCCTCTTTCTATCTTCCTCTTATTCATTTGAAGATATAGTTTTAGGGGCTTGATTGACCATTATATCTTGGCTAAGGGGATTAATGAAGTTTGCATTTCTATTTTCTTTTAGCTATTTCTCATCTTGAGATAAACCTTTTGGGTCAAGGGATTCCCTAATATTTGGAGATTCTAGGGGTTTGTTTCCCACCTCTTTCCTTTTTTCTAATTTTCTCTTTCAATTTGTCCATAACTAATTCTTGAGCATTTTTTTTTGTTGGTCCAGATATTAACTCTCCTAAAGGGATATTAACATATTCTATATTATCTTTTATTTTTGTGTTCAGATTAGGGCTTGAGCCAGGGATTGGGTCATTACTTCCCAAATTACCTTCAGAATTATCAATTTGAACCATTTCTTCAAATTTTCCATTCTTACCAGAGGGGTTTGGATTCTACCCTCCCAAGTTGGTTTTTCCCTCACCTTGTGAATTTTCCATTTTATTTTGATCACCATTGTTTGTTTTAGTTTCTTTTTCATTAAAATCTAGGGGTATTTCCTCATATTTTCTACTTTTTTCTTCACCCATAAAGGCTGCCCTAGGATGGGCATTTTTTTATTAGCATTTTTTGGACAATCTCTTTTTTGGTGTCCATCAACTTTATAGAGAAACCAATAATTTATCTCTCCAAGAGCTTCTAACTCAAATTGAAATATTTTTTCCTCAATAGAAAATTCTAGAATTTCTAGAATTTGAATTTCAGTGTCAAATGTTATTAAAACTCAAGCATTCATGTTTGGGAGAGAAGATTGAGTTTCCTCAATCTGTAGAACCTTTCCCAACAGTTTTAGCAGATGAGGTGAAAAGGCTCAAACCTGGGGGAGGCACTTTTAATATTTAACCATCTTGGTACCAATCAAAACATAATTTCTTCTTGAGAGGTTTCAGACAACTACAGAATGGCTATAAACAGAGTTTTTCCAATGTTTTAGTAATCTTTCTCAAGAACCCTTTTTTGCATGCTATAAATAGAGTTTTTCCAATGTTTCAGTAATCTTTCTCAAGAACCCTTTTTTGCATGCTATTGTTTTTTAGGAAGATTACAAACAAGCCCTTTTGAATCATCCTACAAAAAGATAATTAAATCCCAAGTTTCTTTCCCCACACATTCAATAGCTAGTTATCAAAAAACCTTCTTGCTGGAATATTATTACAATCCATACAAGCTAAAAAAGAGTATTTTTTTAACCTAGTTTCTTCTTTTTTTTACCGCTTTCAACATTTCCTCATTAGGATCAAACCTAAGGACCCGAGGAAAGAGGGGGTTCTTACCTCTTTCTCCACAATCTGATAAATTTCTTTTGTCTTCCATGGCTTCATCTCCACTGTATCCTCCGACACCCAAGTTGAACTCCACATTTTCGGACGGCCTCTATGGTTCTTTTGCCTACAAGATTTCTATAAAGGATTTGGTACCCTCATTTTGATGAATCCTTCTCTCCCCTTTTGAATAAAAACTCTCATCCATAAACCCTAACCACAACAAGCACCCAACATGAAAACACAAAGCCTACAGAAAGATTACTTTAGATACACTGGATTAAAGAAAATAATACTTGTACCATAATCTTTAGCCAAATTATGCACAAAGATCAATTCCATAAGGTGCTCGGGACAACCGCACATGTTAGGTGTTGATTCACCTCCTACGCAGAGCTAGAGCATGTACTCAGATCCCTATTATGTGGATTTAAACTTAAATAATTATAATATATTTAGACTACACATATATAGTAACATTTTTATATTATTATTATTTGTAGTATATTATATATATATAATCAATAAAAGAGATTGACTATGTTATTTTTTTGTAGATTTAAATATCGTAAATTGGTCATAGGAGAAGGGGGTGGCTAACCCTATGGGAGGTTGTGCGTCATTGTAGGGGCCACAACCCCCATAGAGGGTTGCATCCCTAAGGGGTGAGGGTGAAGCCCCCACACCTATGGGCCTATCTAGTAATGGTGTCTCCATTCACTGAGGGTAGCTAGGGATTCAACCTTACACTCTTCTCATGCCTTTTTTGTTTCTTTTTATTTTTTAATTATTTACATATATATAAAAAACCATGCATATTTTTTTCTTTAAAAGTCTAAATAATTATTTGAATTTATAAATTTATTTTTAAAAATTAAACAAGTAAAAGATATATACATATACACATGTTAGATATTTAGACAAGGAACATATATATGATAGATAAGTGCTCCTGTAGAAGGAACTTTGGAAAATTGCGTCAACTCAACCAGAGAAAATTTTTAGTTCATTAGAAAGAAGAAGATAGAAGATTATTATAATAAGAAATCCACCTCAAAGCAATAGAAAAGTTTCACCACTGCTTCACCAGAACATTCACACTCTCTCTATAGAATAAAGACACCTTCTGCTCACTACTTCAAGTAGTCTTAGGAATTAAAGCTCACACTGCATTTCGCACTTTCACATTTCACATCTCAACACTTCGCATCACACACATCACTCATACATCCTCCATCAACTCAACACTCATCTATACCATCTTCAACCTTGAAAACAATTCACAAGGTCTGTTATGCACCTCAAATGTGCAAATTCAAATTAGGTTGGCACCAAAACATTCATGGTGTAGAGAGGAATGAAGGTGGACCACAACACACATTAACTTGGACCCAAATACACACATACATTTTGTGCCATGCTTCCACAAACATTGAAGCATATTTGCAATTAGTGTAAACACCCAAGGTTGGTCAAACTTGTGTCAACACCATTAAACAATTGAGTACAAGATTTTTTTGATCCAAAAATGAATTGTAGACCATACACATCACTTTAACACAATCTGGAATATTCCACCAATACCCTGAAATCCAACAAATCCTTCACAATTTCATACACCAAAAGAGCATATTTATTTTGTACAACTAGCTAACCTTCCACACATTGCAACACTTGAATCTAACCATGTGGAGCACCAAAACACAAACACCTCAGAATAAAGATAGATACTTGCAATATAAGCACACTTCCAGATTTGCAAGACCATAAACCAAACTATGAAGAAATACAGAGCAAAACCATTTCTCCCATACAACACTGCTTTCACAGTTCACACACTGGTGAACACAATTTTCTCTACACAATGATACAAAATAAGAAACTATAGATATAACACCTCTGATCAACATACCTGAACTGTACAATAAAATCTTTAGTCATGAAGAAATGCAAAGCAAAACACTAAACACCACTTTGTCACACTAAACACTCTTTACCATATTATTTCCTCTTTTATTAAAAATTTCTCAAAATCACTTGGAAACCAAGCACCAAAAGCACAAAATCATCATATATAACACTTATACAACATATCAACCACACAAGAGGTTGAACATCACCAACACATGCTCATCAAAGCAACACTAGAGGTTGACATCAGTGATACTACTAATGACAACATAATGCAACCAATCAAAGCATCTCCATAGGTTGGCATCAATGTAACAACAAAGGTATGTTGAGATCAATGACAACACAACTTCCAAAAATCTCCTCTTTGTCATTGATTTCAACACTTGGAAAAACCATCAACAACAAAAAAAAACAACTCTGATCACCAACTCATATACTACACCATAGTGCATACTGCTCCCCCTTACACAAGCTTATACTTTTCAACATTTTCTCTTTCACGGGACTTCTCTCCTCCTTACTTCATATGTATTTTCAGTTAACTCTCTCTCCCCCTTTGATATCAATGGAAAAGGGAAACACATATCTTCTATTCTTTGCTTCCCTTTGACATCAATCACATATAATTTCTCTCCCTTGAGGGCAACACCTGCAAGGAACAAAAACTACTTTGTAGCCTTTGCATTCACTTCCTTTGACAAGGCTTCAAAGGAAAACACCACAACACAATGACAACACTTACTCCCCTTAACTGCAATAACCAACAATGTTACTACCTATTCCCCCTAAGAGGTAGCCACCAACATTAGTCCAAAAAGGAATGAATCTTGAGATCCACTGGACTGATGCATATCCTTATGCATCTAATTGAAAGGAGGGGTAATAATCCCCAACTTATCTCAAAGATACTCAAAAGTATCCTTAGGAAGAGCCTTTGTGAGATATCTGCAACCTAATCCTTAGTAGGTACATAAGTTCCAACTTCACCTCATTCTCTACAACCTTCTCTCTCAAAAAGTGATGTCGGATTGAAATATGCTTTGTCCTTAAACATATTACAAGATTCTTTGAAATATTGATAGCACTTGTATTATCACATAAGATAGAAATAGGTTCATCATATACCACTTTGATATCCTTCAAATTTTTCTTCATCCATAACACCTGTGTGCAACATGATGCTATAACAATGTATTCTACCTCTATAGTAGATAATGACATTGAATCCTACTTCTTGCTTAGCCAAGACACCAACCTGCTTCCAAGAAAGAAAGCACCACCACTTGTACTCTTTCTGTCATCCACACAACCTGCCCAATCTGCATCAATATAAGCACATAAAGAAAAATTAGTATCCTTTGGATACCACAAACTATGTTCTAGAGTGCCCTTTAACTATCTGAATATCCTCTTCACTGCTGCCACATGTGACTCTTTAGAACCTTCTTGAAATCTAGCCACAATACAAACTACATGCATAATATCCGATCTAGTAGCAGTTAGATATAGTAGTCCTCCAATCATTGATATGTACTTTCTCTGATCAACCTTAGGAGATTCTTCATTCTTACTCAATTTACAACTAGTAACCATGTTAGTACATACTGGTTTAGATTCTTCCATCCCAAACTTCTTCAACATCTCCTTGACATACTTAGATTTTGAAATGAATATCCCTTTCTTTGTCTGATTGATTTGAAGTCCAAGGAATAAATTCATCTCCCCAAATATAGACATCCCAAACTCTTTTTGCATCTCTTCTACAAATCTCTTGCACATACTTTCATTACCTTCAAAGATTATTTCATCAACATACACAACCACAATCAATATTTGATCTTTTTCAACTTTGAAATAGAGATTACTATATGTGGTACCTTTATTGAATCCTTGTAGCAACAATTACCTATCCAATCTTGCATACCAAGATCTAGGAGCTTGGTTGAGTCCATATAATGCCTTCTTCAATTTGCAGACCGTATCAAAATTATTTGATAACTGGAAGCCTTTCAGTTGTTCAATATAAACCTCTTCTTTTAAGTCACCATTCAAGAATCTAGTCTTCACATCCATCTGATAGACTTTGAAATCCTTATGTGCTGCAAAAGCCAAAAACATCCTAATAGCTTCCATTCTTGCCACTGGAGAAAATTTATCCTCAAAATCTATTCCTTCCACTTGTGATTAGCCTTTACACTACCACTTCTCTACTCTCATTCAGCTTGTTTCAAAATACTCACTTAGTTCCAATCACATTCTTGTTTGCTAGTTTTGAGACAAGTTCCCAAGTCTAATTCTTCTCAATCTGCATAAGTCCTTCCATAGCCTTGATCCAAAATTCATCTTTACATGCCTCAATCACTACATTTTAAGTTCAACTTTGGAAAGTAAACATAAGTTTACTCATTCTTCTATCATAGCAAATTTTCTTCTTGTCAACACACCTTTACTCTTGTCACCAATTATTTGATCTTTAGAATGATTCTTCTGCACATACTTAGGAGTCTTAGGGGTCTTTTTCGAAGCTTTTTCCTCTTCTTCCTACAAGAGGACTCATCTGAATCATATCCATCTATCATCACTAAACTTTTATGTAAGTCTTCATCCACTTTGACACTTGCACTTTCAACAATCTTTTTCATCCTGTTGTTGTAGCACTGGTAAGCCTTGCTCCTTGTAGACTATCCAAGGAAGATTCCTTCATTATATCTTGCATCAAATTTTCCTAAGTTTTATTCATCTCTTCTGATATAGCATTTTCTTTCGAACACTCTAAAATATTTCATAGTAGGGGTTCTTCCATACCATAAATCATAGGGAGTCTTTGAACTATTTGTCCTTGCTTGCACTCTATTGAGTATATACACTATAGTATGAATTGCTTCTCTCCATTAGAAATCCAGTAGATTTGCTTCCTTCATCATTTTCCTCACTGCTTCCTGAACAATCCTATTCTTCCCTTCCACAATGCCATTTTGTTGAGGAGTCCTAGGGGCTGACAAATGTCTCTCTATTCTATGATCTTCACAAAAAGTGTTAAACTCATTGGAGGTGAACTCTCCACCTTTTTCAGATCTCAAACATTTGATCTTCATATCCATTACATTTTCTACCATAGCTTTAAATGCCTTAAACTTATCTAAAGATTTTGATTTTTCTTTGAGAAAGGTAACCCAAGTCATTCTAGAATAATCATCAATTAATAGCATGAAATACATGTCACCTTAAAAACTTTTGATTTTGGTAGGTCCACAAAGATTTGTATGCACCAACTCCAATGGACCAATAGTAGATTATTCTTTGACTTTGAAACTCTTTCTAGCTTGCTTCCCAATTTGACATTCCTTGCAGACAACATTGATAGGCTTTGTAATCTTCGACAGATCTCTCACAAGTTGATTTTAACTAATCCTCACTAGGCTATCAAAATTGATGTGACATATTCTCCTATGCCATAGCCAACTCTCATTAATTTGAGTCATAAAGCGCTGACCATCTGCACCCTTAAGTTGATAAACATTTCCATTTGTCCTTCTTCCTGCTATAACCACAGTTCCAAAGCCTTTTTTGATCTCACAACCATTGTCCTGAAACACAAGATTATATCCTTTGCTACACATTTGTCCTACACTCAAGAGGTTATGCCACAGACCTTTAACATAAAGAACATCATTTGTATTATGCTTTCCATCAAAACTGATTGAACCTTTTTCACATATCTTAGCAGATGTATCATCACCAAACTTAACTAAACCACCTCCAAACTTCTCAAGCTTAACAAACTTACTCTTATCACCTATCATGTGATTTGAGCATCCACTATCAATGATTTGGTTGTTCTTCTCCTCTCTAGCATGAAAAGCAGTCGTCATTTCTCCTTCAATGTTATGACTTGCTTTTTGAGCACTTTCCTTCATACATCTCTTAAAGTTAGTAGAATTAGTTCCAACATTTAGAACCATGAACAAAAATTCATCATCTTCATCATCTGGATAATAAGATTCATCATCAGATATACTGACATCTTCTTTAACATAATAACTTCTCTTAGTTGATTTTCCTTTATTCTCCTTAGGTCTATCTCTTGAAGCTTTGATAGGAAATCTTGAAGCATAATGACCGATCTTTTCATAGTTAAAAAATTTGAAATGTAACTTACTTTTGTATTTCCCAGTGCCCTTTTTCAATTTCCAAACAAATTTTGCTTCTAACTCATCAAATTCATTTGGGCCAAATTCCTCATTCTTCTCTGCTTTGCCAACTTTAAAAGCAGTCTCCTTTTTACATCACTTGGACTAAACTCACTCAATTCAAAAGTGGTTAATGCGCCAAACAACTGATCTCTAAAATAATTATTCAAATTCTAAAATTCTTCAATAGAAGAAACCTTTTTGACTATAGGATTTAGTAAGAGTTCTTAGTACCTTCTTTACCACCTCATCTTCATCTATATTTTCACCAAGATCTCTGATGGAATTGACAACTTCGTCCACTCTATACATGTAGCTTGCAATATCTTCATCTTCTATCATCCTTAGGTTTTCAAACTTGATCTTTAGATTTTGCATCTTTTCTTGCTTGACCTTATCATCTCCTTCATAGATACTTTCCAACTTTTTCTATATTTCACTAGCACTTTTGAGACTCATAACTTTCACAAGTTTTGAATTAGAAATACCACTCAAAAGAACATACCTTGATTTTCCATTGTTCTCATATGCCTTAATTTCATCATCGGTACTTTGACTATTTGCAGGCATTGTATATCCAATTTCAACAGATTTCCAAACTCCAAACCCTAGAGAAATAAGAAAAACTTCCATCATCATCTTCTAGAATGCATAATCAAATCCATCAAATAAAGGAGCCTCCTTCTTGTGCGCCATCCTAGATCTACCTCAAGTGGTTAAGGTTTCTTCTAAGGAACCTTGCTTTGATACCAACTGTTGAATACACAAGACAACTAAGAGGGGGGGTGAATTAGTTGTACATTAAAACATCAAAATACTCATTAACATTCATATCTACATTAGTTCATAAACCCTTAACAACCATTAAACCTTTATTATGCATTATCAAAATGTGAACATGAGAAACAGTAATGCAAACACATCCAACCACATGGGAACACTAGATTTATGTGGAAAACCCAAGAAGGGAAAAACCACAGTGAGGATTAGCTCAAATATAAAGTAATTGCAACACTAAATATAGTATGCTCACTATTGGAGGGCTCACTGCCCAAAGAGAAAAGAAGGGCTCGCTGCTGGATTAAAAAGAAGAATATAGAAGATTGTTACAATGATAAATCCATCTCAGAGCAACAAAAACATTTCACCACTGCTTCACCAGAACATTCACACTCTCTTTGTAGAATGTAGACACCTTCTACTCACTGCTTCTAATAGTCTTAGGATTAAATTTCACACTACATTTCACACTTTCACACTTCACATCTCAACACTTCACATCACACACATCACTCATACATCCTCCATCAAATCAACACTCATATATACCATCTTCAACCTTGAAAATAATTCACAAGGTCGACTATGCACCTCAAACATGCAAATTCAAATTAGGTTGGCACCAAAACATTTCGATGGTGGAGAGGAATGAAGGCCAACCACAACACACCTTAACTTGGACCCAAATACACACATACATGCCACACCATGCTTCCACAAACACTGAAGCATATCTACAATTAGTGTAAACACTCAAGGTTGGTCGAACCTATGATAACACCATTAAACAATTGAGTACATGCTTCCTTTGATCCAAAGACAGCTTGTGGACCACACACATCACTTTAACATAATCGAGAATATTCCAACAACACCCTAAAATCTGACAAATCCTACACAACATCATACATTAGAAGAACATATTCATTTTATACAACTAGCTAACCTTCCACATAATGCAACACCTAAATCTAACCTTGTGGGGCACCAAAAAACAAACTTAGATTGAAGATAGATACTAGTAGTATAAGCACACTTCCATATCCACAAGACTAGAAACTGAACTATTGAGAAATACAGAGCAAAACCATTTCTCCCAAACAACACTGCTTTCACAGTTAAGACACTGGTGAACACAACTTTCTTTGCACAATGATCCAAAACAAGAAACTCTAGATATAGCACCTTTGAACACCTCTTATCAACATATCTGTAATAACCCATTCTAAATTATCACTTAATTATATTATTGCAAATGAAATTATGAATATTTAATTTTAAAAAAGACATAACTAAGTAGTTATTTTCAATCATAGCAACACATGTCTAATTTAAAATATAAATATATTCAATTTCAATGTCAATTACAATATCCAAGTTGACTCGGATCATAAGGCCACAAATTCAATATAATGTATAAATTTTACATCAAGGTTACATCATAGACTAAGATAGTCTTGTAAGCATCCAAGGTTTCCTCTTGATGCTCACCTTCACTGGTGGACAAGAACATGGTTGAAGTGCTTTACCACCCAACCAAGAAGCCTACGTTTCCCTGGAATTCTTCAACTTGGAGAATACCCAACCTTGCACAAAAATTATAGCAAGAGAACAATCTACAAGGTGGAATTTGGTGTGTGCCCAAACATCAACATGTGTTTCTATCTACGAGTTAGAAAAATGCAAGATCTATGCTAGGAATGGCAGAGAGTGTTATCACAAATTCCATACATACATAATGGGCTAATTGCTTGGCAAAGCATAAGAATAATGTTGCAACAACAAACAATAGGTTTTGGATAAAGCAAAAACTTATAGCTCTGAGCTCCATTTCAGAACCCATCCTGAAAGGTAACTTTCAACAACACAATTATTCCATAACAACTATCTACCCTCTAGTAGCATCTACCCTGAGGTGCTCAAGTCTACTTAGGTGTTGTTGTTCTACTCAATTAAGAGAATATTTTATACACACATATCTATGGAAAATTAATTCAATCTACTTATTTCCTCATTAAACAAATAATTAGAAAAATGATTCAAATAGAACTGATCAATATGTTATCTCGTCATATCATACACATGACACATGATTACATTCAACGTAAATCATTATTCATTTAAGAATGAATTCATTAAGTAACAAAAGAAGGTATGTCACAAGTGTTTGTATGTACATAGACGAAGGTCTATGTGCATACACATATATGTGCCAACTTATGTTATTAATTTGTGCATACATTCTAAAATAAAACCATTACATCAAATTGCTATAGTTTCAAATATTGTTACAACACTGTAATATAGTTTGTCAGAAATACAAGAAGTAAAAGAACTGATATCAGACTTGTTTGAATAGTTTTCACATACTAATATGTTGTTTGTAACACAACAAAGTTGTTTGTAGCTAAACAATGTTCTTCATAGCTAAAAACATACTGTCTATAACAAAATGATGTTGTTTGTAGCTAAACTGTTGGAAACAAGCAACACTGAGAGGGTGGATGAATCAGTGTTCTGTAAAAATTAACTTTATTATTTTGATCTTTAATCTACTTAGAACATTCAAGCAAGAGTATTATGCAGAAACAAAAAGAAAGCAACCACAACACCATAACATAGAGATTTTTACGTGGAAACCCTATTAGGGGAAAAACCACGGTGGATGGCTAATCCACAATATGATACCCAAAAGAAAGATTACAATATGGGAATGCACTTGCATTCAGGCGCACTGCTTAGAGCTGACTGCTCAAAATAGAAAGGCACACTGCCTTATAGAGTTTTGGACTAGATCCAAGAAAATGAACTGAGAGAATAGCATCTACAAATACTTGATTACAGTTTCGGTTAGGCTCAATAGTTGATCTTCTATCCTTCAGACTGATTCTACACTTCTGCTATGCTCTGCTCTGACTCGCACCACAAAAAATTTAATGCACAAGTGAAACTGTGCATAATCTCTCAATCACCCTTTTGATATTTGCAATACACATCAACACACCTTCTACATATATCAAAATGATATAATCGATCGCTTATATATATATATATATATATTTGCGACTAAGATTTAATCGCTATAAGTCGGCTCCAACAAAATAGAAAAACATTTGCAACTGTTGGCTCAAATCATGAATAATATTCAATGTGCATCCACAACGATCGACCACAACTTAGCTTGGACCAAAATCAAAATGCACAAGCACAAAAACATTTGAGTAAACACTCCTTGAATATCCGTGACACATTATGTCAACTGGGTCGGCCTCTAAACATAGATGAACAAAAAAATATCCAACCAGATCTCCAGACTTGCACACAACTTGATACGAGGCACTGAGTTTTTTGGATAACACAAGACATGCATTGGTCAACCTCCCATGAGATCCACAACTCAAAATATCAACAGAAAATCTACACATGAGTTGATGAACACAAAACTGTTGGATGCTCTGTTCTACCTTGACTATCTTCCATCTATCTATTGGTATGAGCAATTTATGACGTGCAAATCCAATTACTGATTAGGGTTTCCATCAATGACAACACCAGATAACATTTGCAATGTCTCTTGCCAACATAAACAAATACTGTTTATAACAAAACGATGTTGTTTGTAGCTAAACAAATACTGTTTATAACAAAACGACACTATTTGTAGCTAAACAAATGTTGTTCATAACAAAACAACACTGGTTGTAGCTAAACAAATGTTTTTCATAGCAAAACAATGTTGTTCATAGCTAAACAAATACTATTTATAACAAAACTATGTTGTTTATAGCTAAACAAATGTTGTTCATAATATAACGATGTTGGTTGCAGCTAAACAAATGTTGTTCATAACAAAATGATGTTGTTCACAGCTAAACAAATACCATTTATAACAAAACTATGTTGTTTGTAGCTAAACAAATGTTTTTCATAACAAAACGATGTTGTTTACAGCTAAACAAATACTATTTTTAACAAAACAATTTCATTAAAAGGAGTTTACAAGTTTCTGAGCCATTAAGTTTCGTTAACAGATTCAAGCTATCAAGTACTACATACAAAAGAATGGAGTCTCCATTTTCTGGTATTCATCATATAAATAATTCTAATATCCTCTGAGTAATAAAAGTATGGAATGACATGCTTGTCATTTAAAAACCCAATTAATCACAAGTCTTAAAAAAATTCAATGTTTCTAGGGTTTTTAGAAATACCCATTTTTTCTATTGAGATCAGCTAGAAAGAAATAAAAGATCAATTCACTAGTCGCTCCAAGGAATGAACTTCAATTAATGATTAAACTTTAGTTTTTCCCTAACATTACCATTGGTTGATCTAGGTTGAATGCCTTTTGATTGGTATAAATATATATTCATATCTAGCTCGATATGGATGAGCTTACCTATAATTAACAACATACTGCTAATCGATTCATCAAATGTAAGGGTTGGAACGATAAGTCTGTTCCACCTTCCTTCAAGGTGAATGATGCAGTCTTAATAGACAATAGCAACAATTTATATCACTATGAGATTCTAATACATTTTATGCACCCAGAGGGTGTGACCTCCATCATTCAGCCCAGCTGATTGAGGTAGCATTTACTATATATGTATATAAAAATAACAATTGTAAAGATGGTGGTAATATAGTCAAATCCCTAAGGGATCGATCAACTTATTCTACTTTGCATTGTTTTCAAATGGAGCATTTTCTGCTATTTGAATTTAATTTGATTAGCCATTAAATGGCTAGATTAACTCACATGCATGGCAATACAAAATGAGGCAAAAATATATGGCAAATCTTGCCTCAACCAAGCTCGTCTAGCCTGTTGTTAAGATATAAAAATAATGCATAACAAGAAACATACAGGGTTGGTCGATAAGGCCCTAGTTGCATATACAAAAGATGATCGATTCACATGAAATTGACATTGGCTCTAGGCCGATTATATTTGTAAACATTTAACATTTATTTGTTGATTCAAATTGAATCGACAACACAATAATATTGGAAGCCTTATGAATAGAAAAATTGAGAAAACAAGCATATTTCCAAAACAAATATCGATTTACCTCAAATCGTGCTTTTTCCCCAAGCCTTTTCGTCTATTTTTTCCTCACAACCAATTCTCTTGCTTTCTTCTTTCTCAAAACCTGTCCACACTATTTGATGTTTTACCAGTGATATGTTTTCAAAAAAGGAAAGATTCCTCCTTCTTACCTATTTACACATGAATATGAGAAGTTTATTCATAATGGGCATTAATTTTTTCCGCCCCACTAGATCGAATTTTGATTAATTGGCCATAATTTGAATACAGGCCATGACCATTATGGGATCTTCTGATGATTTCCATTTGAATTATATCAATATGATAGTAATAATTTTATTTCAAATTGTTTCTTTTAGAATATATATATATATATATATATATATATATATATATATATATATATATATATATATATATATATATATATATATATATATATATATATATATATATATATATATATATATATATATATATATATATGTATGTATATTTTATATTTATACACATTATGTTTTTGATATATATATATATACATACATATGTATATATATACATATATATATACACCATATATATATATATATATATATATATATATATATATAAATATATATATATATATATATATATATATATATATATATATATATATATATATATATATATATATATATATATACGTTTTTTAGTATATGTATATATGTTTACACACACATATATCAACATTTAAATAAAAATGAACTTTTATTTTATTTTGAGCATCAATATTTAAATGAAATTGCTTTTCTTATCCTTTAGATAAGCTTTTCTGAAATGCATACATTCATTTATATGTTAACTCACACTAGATCGTTTTCTTTTAAATTCTCAAACACATAATCAAGATAGAAAATTAAATAAGAATTTCACATGTATTTCATTTCACAAGTCTACCTTTTTCAATCACCAAATCATTTCAAGTCAGATTAATAAAATTTTCCTTTATGAATTTCAAATACAATTTTCATGCTCTTTGTGGTGTGTGCACCCAAATTCCATCAAGCTTACTGTTCGATCTGGCTAAACGATCCTACTTCAACCATGTTCTCATCCTTCAACCTGTTATCCTGTAATTCCACACACTTGCACTTACACGGTTCATCAGTTGCATTCAATCTTGATAAAATATAAGATAGTTTTCAAAAGATCACATAGTCAATGATGGTCAACTTCTTTCCAACTTTTCAAAAATATCAGAATTTTCATTTAGCATATTGAATTTCCTCATTAATTCAATTTATCATATTATAATTAAAAATTCAATAAAATTGGGTTATGAAAATATCTTAATTGCACAAGTAGATCTCTAGCCATGAAGAAATGTGGAGAAAAACACTAAAGATCACTCTGTTACACTAAACACTCTTTACTACACTGTTTCCTCTTTTATTCAAATTTTCTCAAAAGCACTTAGAAACCAAGCACCACAAGCACAACCTCATCATTTGGAACACTTTTACAACATCTCAACCACACAAGAGGTTGAATATCACCAACACATGCTCATCAAAGCAACACTAAAGGTTGACATCAATGATACTACTAATGACAACATAATGCAACCAATCAAAGCATCTCCATAGGTTGACATCAATGCAACAACAAAGGTCTGTTGACATCAATGACAACACAAACTTCCAACAATTTTTTAAAAGCTCCACTCTCTCGAGCTGATTTAAAAATTCACTCCCGCTTACTACAAAAAGTTGAGTTCTTTGTAACTATCATTCAACTTAATTATTAATCAAATTAATAAAAGAGGTAAATACAATATTTATTTATATTATCTGTAATATTCCATCTTCTTCTTATATTATATAATATTTATTAAAAATAATTAAATAATTATTTATTTCCCAAAAATCTAACTATCCTAATTATCAAAATAAGATTACCTTAATAACATCATTTGCTTGATAAATATTTAAAAAAATAAAAATAATTTCAATTAATTAGACATTCAGAAAGAGGGTTGTGATATAATATTTGGTTGGAGATAATGGAACCAAAATAGAACACCCAATTTGGTGAGTGGATTATAACAAGGCTCTGTCAAGTGGAAGGAATGTGTTATTTTTAACTTGTGGACTCATCTTGAGATTTTGGTGTTAGATTTATAAGCTAAGGGTCTAGGCTCCATTTTTTGGGTGGTTTTAGCTAATGTTTTTATAAAATCCATTTTATGGTTTCATGTGTTATATCTCTTATTATTGGTAAATTGATTTGTCACTTTGAGATTGCACCCAAGGAACTTGTGACAAAAATGCCTACAATAATTGGAGAGATCACCATTGCATTGGTGACATTCCTCTACATTTGAGAGAGGTAGCTCCCTCATATGATAAAAAAGGGGTTTTAAAGGATATAATTTTAACCATAAAGAAAGAAAGGAAAAAGAACTAAATCTAATACAAAAGGAGAAAAACTTCAGATATGACTAACATGGGGCCAATAAAAATAAAGATAAATTTTAGTTCAAGCAAGGATAAATTAAAATATTTATTCCTCTTCCAAGATATTATTTTATAATAACATACAATATGAGTCTAAAAAGAAAGGATAATATCTAACATAAGAATTACTCATCCCCTAAGGGTTTCCAAATTCATAGTTTAGAAAATAAAATTTAACACATCCCAAAATTGCATTAAATATTATTTATAGACTAATTTTATTCAAAACATGATAGGAAAAATCTAAAAAAAGATAAGTTTAACATAATGAAAACCTAAAATATAAATATTAACACCAAGGCACATAGATCAAAATGTTATTCTTTAGTTGAATTAAAAAATAAGAGCTCTCGAGACTCTTTTTGTGCTTGTACAACATATCTAAATTAAAAAGTCCCCTAGAAAGATGATAAGATCCAAAAATATAATAATGGAAATAATATAATGCAAAATATAGATATCACACAACACAAGAGATGTTTATGTGCCAATATGCCCTAATATCCAATATATGTAGAAATAGAGTAAACCCTTGAGGTAGGGTAACACCATATAATACTCCTTATGGAAGAAGCCACTCCACACTATATCTCCAAGAGATCTCAAATACAATATCATGCTTCAAACATATCTTACAATGATAATCACCTCCTTTATATATACCTCCTAATAATACAATGGAGGGGTAATCGTAATAAAGGCCTACTCAAATCCTAATATAAATTAATTAGATAATTTATTCAAATGATCCAATATAACTATCTTAAGGGATGTGCATGTTATATGTCGACATCTCCATCCACCTAAATACATTATAATATTTATAATATCATATCCCTAGGTACATAACTAAATAAATTCCCAACCAAGAACTACCCTCCCTTTTCCCTAAGACTTTTACAAAATAAATAAAAAAAGAGAGACTTTTTAATTTTGTAACTACCTCTTTTTTATTTTGGGAGTTTATAAGATATTTATAAAATAAAATAAAATAAATCCTAGAGCACACCTTCAAATAATTTTATTACAAATATTAGGGTAAATAATTTATAATAAAATGTTGGGTCTTTCTTGAAATTCGATAGCCATATGACTATAAAGGCATTATGCCAAGTAGTTTGCATATGCTGGTTGTAGATATTGATTTATGGGAATAAACTATCTATTTTATTTTGAACACCAATTGAGACAATTGAACTTAATTTTGATTAGTTCCAAATCTACTTCAAAATGAATATTTGTGATTGCATAACTTCTTCAATTTTGTTTTCTCTCGACCACAACCTCTTTTCCTCCAACAACAAAATATTCCACAAATGTCCTTAATTCAAGATTCAGAAATCCACAATACCATCAACTTAGAATGACATTTTCCCAACTTGCAAGCTTTTTAAGTTTCTTTATATAACAAGTGATCATTGGTTGCTTAGGCCTCAATGCAAATTCTATTTAGATTATTTTGCATTATTTATTGAATTTATGACTTTCCTCAATTCCCAACAATCATAACACAATCCTTAGAAAAATCATTGCTAGTATCATCTATATTTTCTTTTGAACTTGATGAATCAAGATAAGTTATGGATGATGGTCTTGATGGTAAAGAACAAAGCATACTAATTGATATGTAGAATCTTTACAAAATTCTCTTTGATATCACCGAGGCTTGAAGAGTAGTGCACTTTCTTTGTTTCAAGAAATATAGAGATGTTTCTATGCAGAGAAGCCTTTAGAAACTAGTCCTCAATTTCCTTCATAACCCACATCATACTCATTGGCTTATGATGGGAATGCATTTTTTTAGCAAAGAACCGAAACTGGTCTCAATGGTTGTGGATGTAAATATGGGTGTTGTGAGTATGAAATAACCTAACAACATTTCATCCCCTTCAATTAATAGTGTAAGAGCATTTCCAATATTATTAGGGCATATACATAAGCTACACGTGCTTCTGTAACTCCATACCTATATTCTAAAATTTTTATTGTCACACCCCATTGTGTGTTTACCTATTTACTATTACTATGTGAGGGTAAATTATTGCATATGTGAATGTATTTGGAATTTTGATTGGAAATATATGTGGTTATACTTTGTTTGTCAGAAGATTATGAATGAATGTTGTTTCAATAAAGTTGTGTGATGAAATACATGTAAGGAATGAATGGTTATTGAATTTGATATTCTAACTATGAGAAGTACTATGTAAGTGCTTGTTTTGATAAACAGATGACTACCATGAAATATGTTAAGTTGGATGCAAGATCATTATCAATTCTCCAGGAGCGAGGGGAAGTATCACTCAGGAGAAGAACTTGGTCAAGTAACCTGTAACGAAACCTAACCGAGCTTACACACACACTCACAATAGAATGGTTGAGTCAAGTCATAGTGTTGGGAATTGGTAAGTCATCCTTTAGTATGATGTGTTTGCATTAGGAAGGATCTTGATTATTGTTAAGTGTGTTCTTGGATGGTGTTTATGAGTTCTTCTTTATATTACTATACTTGATTGAGGAGATATATATATAGAGGATGTATGTATGTATGTATATATATATACATTTGCATGTCGACGATAGCCATACACGTAAGGGAACATGTACATAACATTTTATAGGTAGACGTACCAATGCATGTTTATGGATGGGTTGCTTATGGGCATGGTGATATAGTAGGGACAATAATATATATATAGACATCATATGTATATATACCTATCGACAAGATAGCAATTGTTTATGTGCTTGATTATGTAATTGCATGTGTGTGTATATATATATATAGATAGATAGATATGTATATATATATATATATTCATATGTATATGTATACATGTATCGATATATACGTATGTTTTGAAAAATGGAAATGTCCATACAGATATATCAATATATGTATACGTACGTATACATGTACATAGATGTATATATATGTATATAGACAAACGATATTATATATGAAACATTAACTTGGACTTATTCATTCGAATATCAAGTGGAATATTTAGACAAACTTATTTGTCAATGATTGTAGATATATAATATATATATATATACATACATATATAATAGCATTAAAAGCTATTTAATTATTGATATATATATATATGTACATAGTACATATATATAAACATATATAATAGCATTAAAAGCTATTTAATTATTGATATATATATATATATATGTACATAATACATATATATATATATGTACATAATACATATATATATATATATATGTACATAATACATATATATATACATATATATATATATATGTATGTATGTGTGTATTATGATATGGTTGATCTATGATAAAGGCCAATTTAAATTTTATGAGCCATGGTCAATTTAATATAAATGCATCACTATTTTAAGTAGCGCATTGCCAAAGCAATGAAACACATTATCCAAAAGGATAATATGCAATGGAAACATTAAACATTGAATCTGTTGCTTAAAGTGTTTAAAGTGCATAAAGCAAAAGACATGAACCATAAAAATAGACATGTTGGGTCAAAGCAATATACAACTCTATTTGTTTGGAGGTTGATTCACTCTTTATGTGTCAATAACTCGGTCTATGACCATGTCGACTGAGAAATGTGTTGCCAATTGAATATTGACTGGTTCCTTTGTTTAACCATGGGCTTAAGAATAGGGAATGTGATGTAAACTTGACACCATATTACGAGTTCTCTTATTCCTGTAGAAGTCTTTCTTGCTTGGAAATCGATTCACTGCTTTATTCATCTGCATAATTGAATTAGTCAAGTATAGCTAGCATGCAAGAAGGTTGATCTGTTGTTTACTAGGCTAAGTGTTAACTTAGAAGGTTGTCACCTTTTTCTGTATGTGTTGAGTTGACTTGCATAGCTAAAGTGGTTTTGATTGGCTTACCACTTCTATAGGCATCGATGTCTCATTATTTAGTATAAATAGATGAGCCTACCCTCTCATTTGGATGCTCATTTAGAAGTTACATTCTCTTGCTTTTATTCTGGAGCTATATTTTTCTGAGTTAGAGTTATTTTGTGAGAACATAGAGGAGGAGGTTGTTGTGAGATATTGCATTAAGTGAATATAGTAATTGGAGGTGAAGCCTAGCAAGCTAACATTGGAAGGCTGAGAACCAGATTAGTCTATTGGATTAAGCGATCAATGGGCATGAGAATCTATTCTCCTTTTATTTGTCTTTTGTTATAAAAGAATGAATGTCTCGATTGATTTGTTTGGAATTACATGGGAATTCTTGCATTAGTGAATTGTATTATTTTCTTATGGAAAGGAAAATAATCTGTTTATGATTTCCTATGAAGTGTTTGTATATATTCCAACATAGGAGTGTTTTTTATCATTAGTATTATATACTAGGAACGATGAAACAAGAATAGCTTAAGGGTTGTTTATCACAAAGTTATGTGTAATACTAGAAAGCTTATATGTTATACCAAGGATTAGACTATCCATTAAAGGGGGTAACTTATGTTTATGTTTTATGGGTATAAATACCAATGTGTTTTGGGAGAGGGAATAGGATGTTTATGAGGTTAATGCCTACCTATTGAAGGAAATTACCTATGCATAGTTTATAATGGCCTAAAGTCAAATCAAGCTTGAGTAGTGTATGTGAGTAAGATTATTGTCACTCGAAGTACTAAGTGAGAATACTTTGGCCAAAGTAGTGTGATCGCCTTTGGCTCCAATGTCAATTCACCATGTTCCATTTATGCATGCTAGTTTAGGATTGTGGAGTCTACAAGTTCTAGTTATGTAGGACACAACACTAAGCTCAGAATGGTTGTCGTTACGAGGTTACTCCACCAATCTCTTCGTCGAAGGGTAGGGCCATCTATTAGATGATAGATGTGCGAGGGACCGCATTTGAGTCTATGGTTGGTAGAAAAGCGCTTGAGTGATGCTTCTCCTCCTTAGGCAACCAAGATTTGAAAGGAGATTCCTGGACCATCTATATCTATTGCTTTGAAGCTCGATTGAGCTATGTATGTACTTTGTAACACAATCTTTGGAAATATTGTAATATGTGGAATATTATTTTGGAAATGAAATCAAAATTTGAATTGATTATGTCATATATGTTCATTTGTTCTCTATTTTAGAAAAGAATTTTTTTATGGCAATGGTTAAGTAACATAGTTTATTTACTTGAAAGTGAAAACTTAGGAAATTTACTTGTGTGAACAATTGGCATGTTACATTTATAAGCAACCTACTCTCCTTGTAACTTAAGAAAACATCCTAATTATCAAGCATCAACATTGAACTAACAAACCTATACTCACATTTTGACAAAGGCAAAGAGGATATTGGTGAAATTTGTAGAGCTTATTTTTACATCTACCAATTACATTTTCCTATTTCTAAATCCTTTTCAATAAATCTATTTTGTGTATATGTTACAATAATGGTATTTCATAAGCCAATATCTCTCTAATGTAATCTATCAAACAATTTGCATGTCTTTGCTTCCCCATTTAAAAAAAATTTTTTAGACCATTTCCAACAATAAAATCTAACAAAAATTGTACTTCTATTATGCATTGATGGAAGTCTAAAACCTATTCTCATCCATTTTGGTAGGTTGTGTGTAGGTTGGGAGTGGATGAAGCTTAGAGTTCAACATATCTCTTGTCTACATATCCTATGATCCTAACCACTATAGAAGTTATACCAAGAAGGCTCATTCTTGCATACAATTTGCAAACATTCCTTCAAGGGAATCCATGGATGCATCTTCCTATGCTTTGTATTTAACTCTCATAGTCTCAAAAATTTATGTGATTCTTATAACCATTTCAACTCCTGACAAGGATTATGAAACCCTTCATTATGTCTAAAATGAAAATAATCACTTTCTTATTTGTTTGTCAACACTTTTGCGTATTTTCACAACCTATTACCTTTAGAAAGGTTATAGAAACTTCATGGGAACCAATCATGATTTTAAATCAAGACTGTTGCAAAATGAAAGATAAAATTGGTTCTTTTATAATACTTTTTCAGAGATTTGATTGTACGATATAACCTATTAGCCTTTTCAAATGGTTTTAAAACCATGCAAAACTTCTGACATAGTGTTTTCTAGAAAAATGAATAGGTTTTGAAACCAAGTATTTTCTTTGATAAACACTTTAATTTTAAAATGAAAATTTATGTTGAGCTTTTGGAAAGGTTATTTAACCATATTAAATCTATAACCAAGACTATTTTAGAATTTGAATAAGGTTTTATAACTAGCAAAAAGTTTTGACAAAGAATATATCAGGATTTTAGGTGATTGGGACAACCTCTTTCGAACTTGTCAGAGAAAACCAAAACTAATAATATCTTAATTTTTTGAACTTTCCCACTTAGTCCAATACATATTACAATTATTTAGTGGTTCATGAACTCTTGAAAAGTTATAAGAACTAAAACAAAAACCTTGAAACCTTTTTAACCTTATGATGATGACGACTCTGGTCAATAAACACATGATGTTGAGTAATCATGGAAAAGGATACATTTCATAACTTTTGGCCTAAAGTGTTTTTTTTTTTAACTTGGCCACATCATGTATAATAACCACATATAGATTCCTATTAAATTATTTTTCTCCAATATTTCCAAAATTCCCATTTTCATTATTTTCAAAATCTACTTGATAGAATATTATAAATTTAATCTTCCCAAAAAAATGAATTTTGGACTAAATTTTTTCCATATTATGTTCAATAAATTCATTAATTCATCTACAAAATTATTTTCTTCCAACTTGAATGCATTTCTTGATTTAATTGTTTTAGCTAGATTGGGTCAAATTGGAGGTGGGAAGCATGTGATGCCAACATCATGTGATTAGAACATCATGCAAATACAAAGGTAGTTTGATGAATTTAATTCAATGATATTTTTTATGCTCAAGCGTGATTAATAACAACTGAAAAAAAGGACTACTAACTAAAATAGTTTTTCATGATGGAGGGGTTTAATACACAATGATTCTTTCCAAATTGATGCAAAAATGTTTAAAATTTGTTGAGCTTAAAAATGAGGGAAACACCTATAAATTAGGTGGTTGATATGGATTTTTTGAGAGTTTTGTAGATATTATCAAGTTTCCACAATTCTTCTAGATCTTTGGTTGGTGATATTCCTCTAAAGGATTTCTCTACAAGTGTATTATAGTTGTGTTGTTTACTAACTAATACATTTGGTTGCTTTTGAGTGTGGGGTTTTTCTTCCAAAATGGTTTTCCCCATGTACACTTGTGTTATGGTATATTATTTATTTTATATGTATATGTGTTTATTCTTTCTAAAATTGTTAAAATATTAATAATTTCAAATCACTCTCCTCAAAATTTTAGTGTATGAATCATTTGTATTTACCTTGATTCCTTTCATTTGGTATCAATGCCTAATTAGGTTCATATTCTAGGGGTTAGATAGAGGGTTTTGGTACTAATATTTGTTTGAGTGGGAGCTTGTGTAGAGAGAGAGGGTTTTGATCTTATTGTAAGAGATAAAAAACACATCAAGGATAGAGATAGGGAAGTTATCAAGCACAAAATTTGAGTTGTGGAAGCTCAAGATGGAGGATATGCTCATAATTGAGATATATGGTGTCTAACTTAGCTAGATCCAAACCTACAACTATATCACAAGAAGACTAGGAAAACATGGATACAAAATTAAAGGGCCTTATTTGACTCAATTTATTTTATTTAGTGTTGTTGAATGCACATGAAAAGACTAACACAATGAACCTTTTGAATAATTTTGTGGAGAAATTTATCAGGATAAATCTCTAGTGAATAATCTTTTCATGAGAAAGAAGTTATATGCCCTCAAGATGGAGGATAGTGGGTTTGTGGTCAAACACCTAAATGTATTTAATAGGGTAGTTACCTAGTTGCACTCCATGTGAGTGAAAATAGAGGAGGATGAATGTATATAATTGTATTCTTTTCCAAATTCTTGGTACCACCTAGTTATGGTCATTGAGAGTACTACCATCAAGTTCAAGATATATGAATTGGTTGCATCTTTTCTTTTTAAATAAATGAGAATGAATACCTTTAAGTCAATTAAGTATGCCCTATTAGTTTGTGGGAGATCCAAAGAAAAAGGAAAGAAGAAGGACAATAAGTAAGATAAGTATAGATCCAAATATTTTGATAATTAAGGTGAAATGTTGGAATTATGACAAAGTTGAACATCTAAAAAGAGCTTATAAGCAGGACGAGAAGAGGAAAAAGGTAATCTTGATGATGATTTTGGGAGATACTCCCAAAATAAAGGTGATTATTTTATTGCTACCTTGGCTACTCATGTATCAAAAGGTGCATGGTCAATAAAATCTACTTCCTCTTTTTATATGACCTCACATTAAGGTTGGTTTATAAAATATGAAAAATATGATGGTGGGAAGGTGAAACTTGGAGATAATTCTCATTTGAAAATTATTGGCCATAATAGATCCTTGATTTAATTCCCCTGATGGGTGAGTGAATGGGATCAATAGTGTACTACATATCCTTGGTTTGATATGAAACCTAGTTTATTAAGTAAAGTAAATGATGTAGGTGTGCGAGTCAAGTGGAGGGTGCAAGATGGTCAAAGGAGCTATGGTTCTTGCTAAGGGTGTTAGAATTGACACTCTATTTTAGCTAGATCATGCATGGTTCAATGTAATAGTTTTGTAATTCCTATAGTAAATAGACCTACAAAATATTTTCCTTCACCATTAGAACAAGCAATAATGAGGTGTATTGTTTCTACTTTTAATGGTCATCGTTTTTGGGTACCTAAGGGTTCTCATGCTTTAGAGGCTAAGATACCAATCGTACATTGTAATCATCTATTGATAATATCGTTTGGCTCATTGCGTGCAAGCAATTTGTGGAAGTATTTTTGGCTTTTTGCTTTATTATCTTGGAAATCAGAACAATTTGATACATGGTATCACAATAGATATAGAGTTATTGATAGCTCCTATTAATCAATTAATTATACAAACTAAAACTCATACACAATTGAATTCAACATGTGATACATTAGAAGTAGTAGGTAGATTTGTTATAGTTGTTTGTTTTAGTTCCATTTATGATTTTATCTTTCTTTGGAAAAGAGAAGATCATATCTCTTTAGTATTGTTTTGATTTTAAAGTATGATCGATAATATGGTTTTCTTACTTTCATAGGTGAGAAACTTTTTAGAATGGTTGCATTCCAAGCTACATGACACGTGGTTTTAGAACTAAGTTACCAATTCTGACCTACTAGTTTAGATTTGTCGAATATGTGTTCTTGCATATCCATTGTTTGCATTTTGCATTGAATTCTTGCTTATATTTGATCAATATCAAAATGACCTAACTAATAGTTGGTATATTTTTTACTCAACTATTTATATTAGTCTTGCCTAGAAAATGATGCAGTAAAAAAAATTCTTCACATTTTGTAATGTTTCAAATTTTTTGAATTGATTTTCTAATTCTTTATTGGCTGGTGGTTTTTTAGCTGGGAGTTTTTCATTTTTCTGTTTAAAAGGAGAAGGAAAAAATTGTTGGCAATAATGCTTTTTTAGAAGATGAGTTGTAGGACATGTATTAATGCAGTTGGCTTTTCCTTAGGGTTTGCGTAGATTATGTGTTGCAACCTCCTTTGACATATAGCTCCCAAGATGTCATAGGTATTTTTATTTATGTTCAACATGTGTAGAAATATTTTATGCATGTTGGGTAGCTTGTATATCAGAAATTTTGCCTCTTTGCCGGAAAGATGGACTCTAGATGTCTACCACAACATTTCCACAATGTCTAGGACAAAACCCTAGCCTTGAAATAGAGCATGGACATCTATCTATGCATTATGCAGGCAAGTTGGAAAAGACTAGGACACAACAATGTTTTTCCACCTCAACAAGAGATTCACAAGCTTCTTGCAATGCATTAGATATGCTTACCTCTAAGATTTTGCAATATCACGTTGAAGTAACAATAACTAGGCCATAATTCCCAGTAAAGAAGCAAAATTCATGATATATGGAAATAGTTAATAGATCAAAGGATGTGGATGTTGAAGGAGATAACTTAGACATGTCACCCAACATGCATAAAAAATTCTAACCATATTAAACATAAATATAAATACCCACAACATTTTGGGAGCTACACATCAAAGGAGGTTGCAACACATACTCTGCACTAACCCTTAGGAAAAGCCAGCTGCATTAACACATGTCTTGCAACTCATGTTCCGAAGAGAACCTTCAATGGTTCAACTCCACAACCATGCAATGTGCTAGTTATTTTCCAACTCATCACATATTTATGGATAGGAGTGGGACAAAGCTGTTTTAGAATTATCTAGGCACTTTTTAAGAAGAAACATAGGATACCAGAAACCTTAGCATATCTTTGATAATATTTCCTTTCAAGGCACTACTAGCCATAATTTTTTTTCCTCTATTTTTAAAGAGAATAATGAAATATTCCTTGTTGAACTTCTATAATTATCGCTGTGATAGGTCGAATTAGGTGGTTAGAAAGCAAGCAACAAGCCAAAAGAGTGCAAATAAACAACTTAAACAACCTACACTTCAAGATTAGCCTAAGTTGGAAACAAAACAAGACAAAGCCACGAAATGGAACTTTATACCTTGCGTTGAGTCGATCCTTTGGTTGGCCCTTCGATCTTTGACTTGTATGCTCCTTGGATGGCAAGATGCAAGCTAGATGAGGATGTGAAGATGGATGCAAGTGGATGAAAATGTGAAAATGGCTAAGTAGAGGTTGAGAAACAAAACTGCAAGAGTTTGGCTAGCACAAATGATCTCCCCAAAATGAGAGAAAAGAGGGGTATTTATAGGATTTTTGGAAATCCTAGGGGAAATGGACGGTCAAGATTGATCCACCAAATATCAAGATGTAGGGCTAAGGTGAGTTGAGAACTCACAAGCCCCTCACATCTTGGACATGTGGCATGTGAGATAGCCCCAAAAGGTGAAGTGGACATGAGGTGGAAGGAGAAGGACATGACATGGAGAGGGGTACAAAGTACCTTGGGATTGGACAAGATCTCCTCATAAAGGAGGTCCTTGTCCCCATGTGAGAGAGGACAAGTGGGGAATTAAAAATTCCTCAAATATCCCTATGGGGATGAGAGAAAGAATAAAGAATGAATAAAGGACATGTGGGGAGAAGTGAAGGAATTAAAAATTCCTTTTGGGTGCCTTGGGGGATTAAAAGGTGAATTAAAAATTCACATGGGGAAGGGGGATGCCTTGTCCAAAAGGAGAAAGCCTTTAATAAGGTTGACTCAAAGACATGTGCCATAAATAGGATGAGGATTAGGTTAGGCTAATCAAATGATTAAGGTTGTGCAAGTACCCAGTTAGATAGGCTAATGACTGATTAGAGGCAAGTGGGAAATTATGGAGGATATGACCTTAATGATGATTAAGGGTGTGCACATGCTAACCCTGGTTAATTAGAAGAAGATGAAAATAATTAAAATGGATTAGGGACCAACTTGCAAAAGTTGGAGGATGTGACCATGAGAGAGAAAAGATGAATTAAAAATGAATTTTAATTCTAAAGGAGAATATGACTAAATTAAATAAAAGGGCATATTTATTTAATTTAGAGGAGGAAGAGGGGCAAAGTATTAAATTGAATACTTTAGGACCTTTGTGCAAGATGCAGGGTATTAATTAACCACCTGGTTTAATTAATATTGACAAAGGGGATGAGCAACCGGATGAACAGGGAGACGCGTTTGATCATATGGAAGTGATCAAAATTAGACGTCTACATTTTGCCCCTCTTCGAAAGACTATTAG
The DNA here is from genome assembly GCA_007258455.2 of Sequoia sempervirens. Lineage (NCBI taxonomy): Eukaryota > Viridiplantae > Streptophyta > Pinopsida > Cupressales > Cupressaceae > Sequoia > Sequoia sempervirens. The sequence goes on from VDFB02142776.1 coordinate 743,983, forward strand.
AATAATAGGGTTTCGAAGAAAAACAGGATGCAGATGACTCTATAGAGAAAGAGACCAGAAAAAGAGATGCCCCAGCATGGGGGAACGCGCATGATCTGCCCCGAACGGAGGGAATGCGGAGGGGATGCCCCAGTCAAGGAAAGGTAGGGTTAGAGCGACGGGTTAGGAGGGAATGGTAGGGTATGCCCCCTCGAGAAGGGGGATGGGGGAGGAAAAGGGAGCCTCGGTCAACTTCTCGAAAGTATAGAGTGGTACGTGTTGTTGGAAAGAGCACGGAAAAACGAGAAGAACAGCGCTTGAATGAAGTCAATCGGATATACGGAGTGCAAATGGCGGCCCCGGGAAGAAAGAGCTTGGATGAATTAATCGACGGGATTTTTTGGTTAAAAAAAAGGAAAAAAATGACCATGAGGTGAAAAAGTGAAAAGGGGATAAAAGGTAATTGTGGACTTACCTTGGGCCCATTGTGACAGCTGGCAAGTGGAGAAAGAGGAGAGAGAGAGACGAGGAGGC